>OY744494.1:3725793-3746495 GCA_963556185.1 Pseudopediastrum boryanum
GGGGGTGGAGGGATTGCGAGTTTAGAAAGGGGGGGGGGGGTAGAGGTGGGGGGTTGGGGGGAGTAGGGGGTACGCACTGTAGGCTTGCAGAAGGTGGTCTATACTTTGGGTGTGATTGGAGGAGGGGGGAACTTTTTTTGTCACCGCTTTCGAGTCCAGCATACCTTCTCCAGCTGCCAATTATGACAGAAAAGAGGGATTGGGTGTGATATCTGCCACACACCTGGTATACATGTGTTACCTACCTATCAGTTGGTCGTAGTGCCGTTGCTTTGGATGAGGCAACATTCTCTCCTTTCCAGTTTGGCATTGCTCTTCTCACTCCAGCACAGCAGTTTCAGCAGAGGCTGTTGAAGAAGCATGTGTCATGCCTTTTTCAATTCATCATCCAGGCCTGTTTGATCCCCTTGGTCAAGCAACTCTCTAGCAACAGCTGCCAATTGTTGATATGCCTTGTCATTGTTGATGTACCCTGTGTGGCGTCTTGTCATTGTTGATGTACCCTGTGTGGCTTCTTGTCATTGTTTATCTACCCTGTGTGGCTTCTTGTCAAACTTCTGAGCAAAGGAGGAGGCCTGCCCCTGACGGTTTGCAGACTTTGTGCGCCCACTGTGCCGGCCCGTTGTCTGTTCTTCTTGATTCCCCCAGTTCTTGGGTTCTCCTAGCTCTTATGTGCAGCTCAGCGCATATGTCTTGAAAGCACTGGGTTCATCCTGCCAGTGTGTTTGGTCCACTCAATCCAACAGCTTTTATGTGACAGTTGCCAACTCAATCGACCTCTCTTCTTCGTTTCTTCTTGGGTTCTTCTCCTGCAGTTGCCAGCTATTGATCTCCTCGATTCTTCTTGGGTTCTTCTCCTGCAGTTGCCAAATGTTAGACTGTATGTTCTTCTTGGGTTCTCCCCGCAGTTGCCAAGTGTCAATTCTTCTTGGGTTCTCCCTAGAGATCCTTTTTGGGTTCTTCCCTTGCATTAACCAGCTATTGATCTCCTCAATCCTTCTTGTTTTCCTCCTAAACTCAAGCCCCTCCTTGCGTAGCTCTCTCTCTCTCTCCCTGCAGTTGCCAAATGTTACTCTATCTGTTCTTCTTGGATTCTACCTACAGTTCGCCAAGTGTTGATTCTCCTTGTGTTCTCCCTGCAGGTCAGGGTTGCGTGTTGGGTCCCTAGCCGGCCACAAGGACTTCTCCTTTGCAGCATCATGGCACCCTCATGGATGGCTACTAGCCACAGGCAATCAAGACACAACCACCATGGTTTGGGATGTGCGCTCCCCTGCTAAACCCTATGCGGTTTTAGCGGCATCTATGGGTGCGGTCCGCAGCACGCGGTTTAGCCCGGATGGGCGTCTGCTTGCGGTTGCTGAAGCAGCGGACTTTGTGCATATATATGACATGGAGGCGGGGTTAGTACGTGAGATGCAGGAGATTGATGTGTTTGGGGAGATTAGTGGGATTAGCTTTAGCCCTGGTGGGGAGATGTTTTTTGTGGGGGTGAGTGATTTGATTTATAATAGTTTGGTGCAGTATCAGGTGCGGAAGCATGGGGGGTTGGGGGTGGTGGATGAGGGGAGGGAGGAGCAGGAGAGGCTGCAGCAGCAGCGGCGAGGATGGAGGAGGAAGAGCAGCAGCAGCAGGTGATCCATCAGATATGGGCTTGATTGATGTCCTGTGGGGGGCACATGAGGGATAGATGATAAGAGGCGCGGGTGACATTTCTTTGACGATCAGAATGTGGCATGGAAGCCTCTTGCTGGCACATGGCTGCTAAGAATCCTCTGACGCTGTTGGCGAGGGACATATTGCCGGAGTATCGTGTGCGAGAGTGAGGTGTATTTAATAGGATTAGGAGGATCTGATAATGGTGTGTTTGGTCGGTTCGACCTAGCAGCCCTTGGCGGTTGCCACACCTTAAATAATGTTTGTTATGTCATGTTATGATAAGACTTGAAACGCCCAAGACATGACCATACAACAACAACAACACACTTGTAATAATGATGTTGCGATGTAGTGAGCAGTATCATGAGGTTCTTACCAGTTAGTGGAGAAGTGTACCGAAGATAAGTCACGTGAAGTCACGTAATGTATACATCGTTACGCTGTCCCTGTGCTACACCTTATGCTTTGTTCCCTCTACTGTTGCTGGTCTGGAATCCATTCTGTTTGGACTCCATCCGATGGTGTGTTTGGTCGTTTCGGTCTAGCAGCCCTTTGCGGTTGCCACACCTTCAATGTTTGTTATGTTATGTTTGTTTACTATGCATCCATGGGTTGGGTGCCTTCTGCTCCCGGGCGAAGGCGTACCGATGGGTTTGCCGAAATAAGATTCACACACAAAGATCGCTGCTCCTCTGTTACGACCATGATTGCGCGTACGGCCGAAAATGAGAAACCGAGGATGACGCTCACACGGTTACTAGTGTAACCCACTGAAGTGGGTTACGTTAGTACTGCCCACAAATGCTACCGACTACAGTGGCTCTGCCCATTTACGGGTCCTTGCACGGCTACAGGTCCTCGATATTATGCTCTGCTTCCTTTCAATGTACAAAAAAATGTGCTCTTGGGCAAGATGATGACGCTCACACGATTACTAATGGCTAACCCACTAAAGGGGGTTACGTTAGTATTGCTTATGACAATGCTACCGACTGCAGCCGCTGTGCCCATTCAGGGGTCCTTGCACCGCTGAAGGTCCTTAAAGTATGCTCTTGTTCGTATCAATGCATAAGTGAATTCACTCTACTTTGGACAAGTGGCTGATCTCATCACCGACCGCGTACAAGCAACAGTTGCGCGACGCGCAAAAACGGGCATAGCCTTGTCAACTGAAAGACATAGCAAACTTCAGGAGACCCCTGAGACATAACGCGTCGTTGAAGTAGTCGGGCCACCCTTTCAGACGGGCACAGCTTGCTTACTATACATATAGTGACCGCTGGCCCTTTTCGGAACTCCCGAAGCACTGTGCAGGTAGTCATTCATCATCGCGAAAGGACTAAGGACTGTTCGGGCCTTGATTACGTAAGTGTTGCAGGAGAAATCAGGTGTGAGGGCTGCTTTGCCTCCCTTGTCACTTCTGGCTTTTGTCCGCATGCCGGCGTCACTTCAGTCCTGCTGTTCAGTACTACTAGGACGGGGGGAGCAATCCTCCTCCGACTAAAGCTCCTCCTATGACATACATAAAGGCAACACAACGAGATTAATATGCTGTCTTATGCCTTATTCGTAGGCTGCTCTACATCTCTGAAGGTTCTGGCAGCCAGGCAGCAGGTGCTTCAGGCACGCAAAGACCACCATGTCCGACAATCACGCACAGCACAACACGTCGTGGACGATGCAGACCCTCTTATTGGGGCTTGCAACAACAATAACGATAATTATCGCTGGAGCCATCCCGGCTGAAGCCTGCTCGGTTGTTGGTTTGATGACCATTGGGTGTCGTGCAGGGCAGGTGTGCGTTCGTGGTCAGTGCGCTTGTGCTCCTGCTTTTCGAAATTGCGACGGGCAACAGCGGAATGGCTGCGAGACGAACATACTGATGAACCCCTTCCACTGCGGCCAATGTGGCAGAAGGTGTGGGGTGGCAGCACTATGCATCCGGGGTCAATGCGTATGCCTGCAACCATTTCGACTAGCTCCAATCAGAACCTATTGCTCAGACAGCCAAAGCTGCAAGGTTCTCAGCTCTGATAACCTGAACTGCGGAGCATGTGGAAAGCGCTGTCCCCTAGGCTCCAGCTGCCGGGGGGGCCAATGCAAATGTCAGGCCACTGGCATGACTGCATGTCCTGGGGGTTGTTTCAACCTGCAGACGAATACCCAAATGTGTGGGAGCTGCAGCAAATCCTGCCCAGCAGCAAGCAATCTGGCAAATGTGGCTTCAGTCACCTGCTCCACTGGGAAATGTAAGATCACGTGCAATGGCGGCTTCAATGACTGCGATGGACAAATATCCAATGGCTGCGAGGTGAGTTCTACTTCATGCTTTTTCATGTTGAGCCATAGCAAATGAGGCATAGACCCACATCTCAGCCTGTCACAAAAAGAGCGAGGTCGGGATCAACACTAGAAGGGATGCTTCGATATGCATGCAAGGCATGTAAAAGTGGCCTAGTCAACCTAACGACCTAACAACCTATGTCCTATCTACTAAGGAAGAAACATGCGGCGCCTCAGTGGGCACCCTCAATGGGTCTACTACTTTATTCTCTTCAATGACAGAGACGATCACCAACATGATGCCTGCAAAGACGATTCCACACAGTGCTCATCTTGTGTGATTCACACACTACTTGGGCCCCTACCTGCGGCACTTGTACCCTGCTATGGGATCGTTGACATCATTACCATATCATACCATACCTGCTTATTTCATGCGCTCCTAAGCAGCAGCTACAGAGGTCAAGACAATGAATTCTCGCCCTTGATGCTGCCATGAGTACTATGCACTGTCCAAAGAAACTTCAGACTCCTGCAGCAAGTCTGGGCTCATCCTGACTGGCTTCTTGATTGGTGTTTGTTGCTGCTCAGGTTGATGTGCAGAGCTCCACTGATATGTGTGGTGGCTGTAATACCACATGCCCAGCTGCAAGCGACTTGCCAAGTGTTGCATCGGTGAATTGCGCTGCTGGCCAGTGTGCTGTGGAGGAGTGCTTATCCGGCTTTGGCAACTGTGACAACGACATCACCACCGGCTGCGAGGTGAGAGGTGACAAAGCTTACTCACCCTTTGGGCTGAGTGCAAGGCAGCTTTAGTTGGCTAGGTGCAGGTGCAAACAATTGCTGAGGCAGGTGAAATGCAGCTAGATGCTTGGTTATGGCTGAGAGTCCCAATGCTCTGCATTCTTGCTTCGATTCACTCCCTGAAAGTGCCTGTTGCTGTGCTTAGAGGAGGATGCGCACTTTGGGGGTGAGAGAGAGATACGCACTAAGGAGGGTGTGACTTGCAGACCCTAAACCTTAAACCCTAGGACTGACACACTCAGGAGGGCGTGTCTTGCCCTGTTGCCCTCCTGTGAGGGGGTAGAATTGAGCACAAGGGCTCATTGGTGTAAGCATCACACTAGGATCAGTGGGTGGGCTTCAGCTTACTTTCCCAAACAGGGTGTGTAACTAAAAGACAACATACAGCTTGGCTGCACACAAGGCAGGTAGGTCAAAACGACCAACAAACGGCCAAACAGGTCTTGGCCAAACTGCATTTCCCTGCTCAACCGAAGAAGAAACCCATTTCCAAAGGTCCCGCGTTGGGCCCCTGCACAACTCAATCCCCCTGCGCTTAGTGGCCACACTGAGTCCTAATATTACCTCGGGCATCATAATGCACTTGAAGGGTCATATACAAATAAAAACAGGACACTAACCCAGCCAAGGTGGACACCATCCATACAGCTTCCTGCTTCCAGAAGCAGCAGCATACAGCTCATGACATGTCCATTTACTTAACAACCAAAGTAAAATAAAAACTTAACAACCAAAGTAAAATAAAAACAATTAAAAAATGAAAAAATGAAAAAGCATAAAAAATTAAAAAAATTAAATATTGTAAAAAAAACAAATGGCATGTCCCCCCCTCATGCTCCAGTCAGTTGTCAGATATAATGTTAAAACTCCCGCAGATGCCTTGCTGAATATGACTGGCTTCCTCCTGATCCTTGCTGCCCAGGTTAATCTGCTGGATTCCACTGATAATTGTGGCGGCTGTAATACCACATGCCCAGCTGCAAGCGACCTGCCAAACACTGCATCAGTGAATTGCACTGCTGGCCAGTGTGCTATGGAGGAGTGCTTAACCGGTTTTGGCGATTGCGACAACAACATCACCACCGGCTGTGAGGTAAGAGCTGCTCGGTAACTTCACTTCACACACCTTGTGAGAGAGAGAGAGAGAGAGAGAGAGAGAGAGCGCTACGCAAGGAGGGGCGTGAGGTGCCCTCCCGCGTAAGATTAAGGGAGGGGCCCATTGGTGTAAGGATTACACTGGGCCAGCCTACCATACACACCTTGTGATTTGGTTGAATTTACAAATTGAAATGGGCTTATGTGTTCTGGGCTCCAAATGGTAGTGGGCTTATCTGTATCAGGTAAGGTCCCACTCCCTTAACGTATGCAAGAAGGGATTTTCTCCCCATTCTCTGCTTGGTTCTCCCTCGCTCTCTCAAACATAGGTCGTGTACTTGTCTACCTTCCACTGTTTTGCAAGCCAATATACTTATGCCTCTTTAATTTGGCAGTGTGGTATCTCTGTAGCATACCACGCACATGTCCTGTATGGTAATCTACTTGCAGCTTTAAACCCACCTTCAATCCATTGTTTCTGAATACATGCAGATGATCAGCCATACCACTGGATGTTAACGGTGGCTGTGAAGTATGGTAGCAGCATTTATGTGATTTAGCGTTTAAGTTCAAACATATGACAGAATGCTTGTTCTTAGCTCTGCGCCCCTCAGCAATCATGTGCTGATGTATGTGTGGTGCTTGCGGATAAAGCCAGTTGGTGTAGCAGTGCCCACAGCAGTTAGTTTAGGGTTTAGGCTAGTCTAGGGGCCTAAACCCTAAACCCTAAACTTGCTAGTTGGTGTAGCCGTGCCCACAGCAGCTCTTCTAATACATTGTGCGGTCCAATCCTTCACTCTTTGCAGGTCAACACTCAGACCTCAGCCTTGCACTGTGGCACGTGTGGGAATGCCTGCGCCACAGGAGAGCTCTGTTCCGCTGGTAACTGTGTTCTGGCTAGTAACTGTGGTGAGTGCTACACCCGGGTGAATAGCAGTGGCAACGTTATCATCGATGGTCTCTGCTTCATCGGCAATGGCAAATCACTGAGGTGGGACTATAATGCGACCTTTGATAGATACATAATGAGCTACTGGTATAATGCAGAGTGCCGGGGAAATCCTGATTTACGAGGCGGCTGCAGCACAGGCGGTGCAGCTGCTCCCGGTACGGACCTCATCAACAGGGATTCGGGCTGCTGCAAAATTGGTGGTATCAGCGACGACATTCGTTGGACTCCAGGAGCAAACTGCAACTCATTGACGAATTATAACAACTGGGATAAGACTTGCCCGGAGGCAAACTCTGCTTCAAATTTCACGGTCAGCCCAGACCCCTTCGATATCATAGACCCGCAATGCTGATAACATGCTGAATGTTGTTTCTCCAAATGGTATAAAGCTGAGGCCTTGGTGGGCTGGTCAAGAAGAGCATGTATCTTGGCATAGCCACATCACAGCAAGGCCACCACCAAGTTGCAGAAGCTGAATCTACCATTGACAGTCATAAATTTATAACCCTGTCAAAGATAAAGGGGTACAAAGTGTGTGACAGGGTGCAGTGGGGGTATGACAGGTGGCACCTTATTGAGAATTCCCCCGTGCTGACTAAGCTGTAGTGAGTACTATTGCATACATGATATCATGTTCCTGGATGCCAACAAGAGAAGGGCTGGGCTCTGGGCTGCCCTAGGTGCAGAGAGAGAGAGAGAGCTACGCAGGGAGGGGCGTGAGGTGCCCTCCCGCGTAAGATTAAGGGAGGGGCCCATTGGTGTAAGGATTACACTGGGCCAGCCTACCATAGTCCTAGGTGCAAGCTTAGCTGTGGTTGAGTGAAGCTTGACAGCTGTGGTTGAGTGAAGCTTGACTTGAAGCTTTAGGAGTTCGCCCAATCGTAGCAAACAGGCTGGCAGCTCACCTCTTGTGCTTACCTGTTGACGCTCGGCACGAAGCTCCGTGACATGCTGGCGGTCTGAGGATGCTGTACAGTCTATGCATACCAGATTCGAGTTCAGTTTCATTATTATATGTGTTAGTTTTTCCACCTGCCTGACCTCTTGTCGGTGCACTACTTACTTATGAGCAAAGGAGATGCCCCAGATGGTTTGATAACTTTACGCGCCCCGCCCAAGTTGTTGTCCGGCCTGGTGGGGAACCCGAAACCCCAGGCGTTGCAGGGCAGTACAGGCTTTTTATTGTAGGAGATGTCGGGTTGTTGTTAATGTTGTATTAGTTTAGGGACATCTTCTGGCTCTTTGTGGCAATCTGTGGCAAGTTATTGCTGCCTATCGAGCAGGATTACTTGAACTGAATGGAGTCATGTGATGACATAGCGGGATATGAAAGAGAGGCTTGTAGCCGTGCAGTAAGGGCGGGACGCACAAGCATCAGGTGACAAGCAGACCAAGATGTATTGCAAAAGCAAGGATAAGGGCTCCAGAAGTGGATATATATAAGCATGTGGATACCAGGGATGTGCATCGCTGACCTAGGAGTGGTTGACAGATTATCAAATTTCATGATATGCCATAGCAAAAATGCCATAGGTCCCGCACCTCAAGCTGTCACAAAGTACAGCAAGGTGGATTGGCATATATACTGTCGAAGTGCATGGGTCGGTGACACGTTGCGATGGTGATCAATTTCTGTTGTAGTGGTTGTTTTAAGATAGTGTTTGTTCACTCACACTATGTGCTGGCTATGATGTGTCGAGGATGATCAGCGATAATCCCAGGTTGGAGGACAGTTATGCCTTTCAAGACGGCTTTGAATGGGATAGCCTTCTGGGAAAGTATCGGCCCAACTTCTCTCCTCAAGTGCAATAAATGTACAAAAACTCTGTATGCCATTGTGATGAAGTCTTGTCACAGGTATACCAAGGGTAGTCTTCTGTATTTCCAGACGTGTAACTGTGTGATTGTTTGTGATTTTATATCCCTGGGCAAGGCATTGAACTGCTTGGCTTGCTGTTGATTGAGTCAACTGGTCAGCACATGGCAAGTCAAAATGGGCTGGCCTGACATACAATGGCTAGCAAGGGATCTAGGGTGGGCTGGTGCCAGTCATTGTGTGTTTTTTGGGCAGGAACTTGAGTATGCCATTAGAGCCCAAGTTGGCTCCTTGTGGGTGGTGCTGCCCCCACCGTCTCGCCGCTTTGACGGTGCCATTTGGTAAATGGCAATTGGTATATAGCAGCAGGGGTCCAGTGCCAGCATTTTTCCACTGGTTGATTGCAAGGACAGCTACTTACGCATTATTACAGGCTCAGAGGACTGTGTAGGCCCAGCAAGGATCCAGAGTACTGTAAGCGCTGGTGGGCCCCTGCTTGGGGAGTTACGCAACTTCATTCACAATTGTATTATGTTGCTTTTTTACCCTGCCTGGCCTGTTGTCGATGGTGCACTAATTGTGAGCAAAGGAGGATCTCAAGTTTATTCAAAGTTGTGCAACATTTGTGGTAATCACTTCTGATCTGTACAGGATATGTCGTGGAGCAGTAAAATTTCATTGCGGTTAGCAGAGTATGTGTGTGGGGCCAACCTGTAATACTGAGAAAGAAAGGGACGCAAGGCCATGGGAATGCCTGCGCAGACTTAAGGAAAGAGGGGTCTAGCCGTAGCGGGCCACCTTCTTACCATTAGGGTGAAGCTCTGAGGCATCTGTAATACTCTGTAATCTTGTAATCTTGCATCTTCAGCAGGAAGGTCTCACTGGCATTGTTGTCAAGCATGCTAGTGATTTCCCCACAGACCCACATTCCCAATAGGTACTGATTATGTGTTGGTCCTTTTGCCATTTCTGTGGTGTTTTCTGTTCCGTTGAGTAGGGAAATGGGGTTTGACCCCGGTGTGTTTGGTCGTGACGACCGAGCTGCCTTGGTGCAGCCACCCCTTCAATTTTTGTTTGTTTGGTTGGGTGTTTGTTCCCAATAGGTATGGGCCGTCTCCCACAGACAAACGTTCACACAGGGGCCTCTGTGTTCCCAGTGTGTTTGTTAAGTTGCAGGCAGGACTGGTTGTTGACCAAGAGACTTGAACCTCGTATTGAGGTAAGGGAGCTAAGAGCGCCTACATATACAGTATGATGACTTGCATAGGCATCATGGCACCATAGTAGAGTGCATTGTTTCTGACCAATCATCTCATCAGCAAGATTGTACATGCACCAAAAGCAGTCTTTATATAGGCTCCTGACTTTCTGGCGGTCTGAGGAGGCTGTACTGTCAATGGATGCCAAATCCGAGTTCAGTTTTATTAGGAATGCATTTTGGAGGGCTGTATCTATCTTCTTGTTCAGAGTCTGAAGCTGGTCCATGGAGTAGCACGTCTGAGCGAGATCATGTTTGATTTCCCCTCCATCATGCATAACTACACAGGATGCGTTGGACCTGATTGGGGCGAGCGTCAGAGAGCTGTAGATTCTTGCATTTGTCTGTGATTGTGCTGAGCATGGTTTTGTATTGTGCATCCCAGAGGTTCATGGTGAATGACTCCACCCCTACGATGGTGAAGGGCTTCGTAGGGTCGTGGAAAGGCATATTGTGGCCTTGAATGGCCACTTTGTTCAGGCGGCACTTGAGCACTGCAGGATCCGTGGGTCTGTCGGGGTGTGATTGGAAGAGTATACCAGTCACAGGGGTCTTTGTGGGGCTCATGTAGCATATTGAGATATCTTACCTGCATGCACCAAAGGCTGCTTGTGGTTGTCAGCCATTGCATTCAGTTTGCTGGCATATGCAAAATACGCACAGATGAATCATGAATTTGGTGATAAAGATTTTGGTTCATATCCCCGCCCCCAACAACCGTGAGCCAACGCAGGAGGGGTTAAGAAAAAACATGGAAGGATTGGTGAAAGGCTGTCTCCTTGGAGAATGCCTCCGCGTCTACTGGGATTGGGTGACTTGGTCATGTAATGGTGTCTTGATCATTGTACTCATCCCAAAGTACAAGGTATTGACCACTTCAATAGCATCGGTGGGAAAACCCAGGTCGTAGCATGTCTGCAAAAACCTATTGTGGTTGATGGTGTCAAATGCTTTTGTAACATCAGATTGAACGAGGTAGATGTCCTTGCCGCAGAGTTGGGCGTCTTCCAGCAACATTGTATGTGAAGAGTTCCAGTTGCTCGTGTGCTTCTATGGACTCTATCTATACCCGCCCTGCTTGTTGCTGAGATTGTTGTGCTCTTTGGCAACGCTTGTCATGGATTGATGGACCATGCTGGTCCGGGACTTTGTATAGGGCATTCATTCAAGGCCAATCTTTCTGTCCCCTTTGTCAAAACTTGAGCGGGTCCTTGTTGGGCTAGCAGGTTTTCTGAAAGATTATTAAGGAGCTCAAAGGGGTATACATCCCTCCCATACCCGTATCTGGAGGGTCAGTAGGAACTGCAGGGCTAAACCCTACCTGTGAGGGGGGGGGGGGTGTAGAGATTGGGGTTGGATTCTGGTTTGCATTGTTGTTGGTAAATGAGAGGAGGGAGGAGCTGGAGAGGAAGAATAGAGGAAGCCAGCCGCAGCCAGCAAGCGTGGAGGATGGAGGAGGAGTAGCAGCAGCAACAGCGGTTCCATCAGAAGTATGGGCTTGAGTGCTGTGCTGTGGTAGTGGGCATAGGCTTGGCACAGGAGCCAAATTAGATTTGATTATCAGAGGCCTGGAGAACTCGTTTTTGATGACGAGAGGGTGGCATGGAGTCCTCTTGCTATGAACAGGGCTGGTAAGGGTCCCCTAATGCAGTTGGCGAAGAGCAGGGGTTGCGTGCAAGGGACCTATGGGCCTATCTATACATTAGATAAAGGCCTACTGCCTTAACGTACGGTATGCAAGAAGGGCATTTCCCCCTTCTCTGCGTGGTCTGTGTGCAAGGGAGTGTGTCAGGCCATGTGTTGAGCGGTACAACCGCCTTAGGAGGAGTGAAAGTTCCTGGATTTACCATAAACCCTCGGGATTGTAACGAGCTGGCAGTTATATGCATGTAGTGACTGGAAGTCACGCTGAAAGTTGAATGAGTCACGCTTGATTATGCAATGGATTGTGTCCGAGGTACTTGAATGAGGTGTGTGTCACTTTGGGCTAGAAGGTGCCCTAGGAGCTCCTTGTGTGAAGGCAGGCGCGTTTGGTGGAAGGTGTGTGTCGCCTTGGACTAGAAGATGCCCTTGGAGATGCTGTTGTAAAGGGGCAGGCACGTGTGTGGCCCCCATCCTTGTTTGCAAAGCATACATAAGAGGTGCAATGCTTGCAATATGTCCTCTCCCTAACTCCAAGTCGTAGCAGAGTACTTTTCCTGATGCTTGTGGCTGTGTCATGAGCTTTGCTTTTGTTTCCCTCCCTCCCTCCATTGATGATTGGCAGGCGTTTAGTCTGCCTGGTGGGGCTTCCTAGTACTCTCTGTGCTGTGATTTGGTGGATTTCTGTATTCTGTATTTTGTAGCGGCTTTGCCTGCCGGTTATGCATAAGCATCAGGGGTTGCATTGAGAAACCCTAACTGGCTGTAGCAGGCAGTCAAAGCTGCTGCCCTCTCATCCCAACCTAATACTGCACAAGGTGAAGTGGCTGCACCATGGCAGCAGTTGTTGTTTATAGGTCACTCATGTTGTTTGATTAGCCAACATTGTACTGGTCTGTTGCTAGAACGAATGAAATGGTCTGATGAAGGCTGGCAGTTATGACATGGGCATGATCTGGGCTGATGTGTTGACCGGGTTAGACTCACCAGCAGTGAGAGACAATCCGTTCAAGTGGCGATTTGTTTTCTTCAATACTTGTGTGCAGTATCAGCAGGTTCTGCCCACTCAATGTACAAATATACTAAGCCAGACAGATAAGTTTTAGGGTACAAATACCCATGGCATAACTGAGCGAGGCATTAAACTGTTGGCTTGCTGTTGACTGGGTCAACTGGTCAGCACACGGCAAGTTGAACGGGCTGGCCTTACACACAATCAAGTTGAATGGCGGGATCATGAGGGGTGGGCTGGTGGCAGCCAGTTTGAGATTCTTAGACCTGGAATTGAGTATGCCATTGGACTGAGCCTGAGTTGGCTCCTTGTGGGTGGCGCCGCCGCCTACCTATTTGACAGTGGGCCCATTTGCCTGAATCTGTAACATGATGGAGTGTTGGTTGGATGCATTGACCAATTCTAGCTCGCCTTTTGAACTCCTCAACTACGACCCTTAACCCTCAGATCCTTCGTGTTTTGTCGCACACTGCAGTGACTCAAACTGGAGTCACTAGTTACGAACGAGCCACTATTTGAAATCAATCTGGAAACGCAGTACGCAACCGAACCTCACAGCCTTGAGCACGGCCTTATAAGAGGAATCCCGCCTGTCTCCCCAGGAGGACAAGAGCGTAGCCTTAAGATCATGATGTGAAGAAGGTGCGATCAACGACCGCTAAACATGGGGTTGGTGCAGTGCACCAATGTCAACTGCAGAGATCCAGAGAACGGGCAGCCAGGAAAGTTTCACAACCGTTGTAAGGCCTGCCCCCATTGCGGGGCACCTCCTCGTCGCAAGCGTGTTCTCCAAGCTGTATTGCCCTCGGTGACTGTCAATGGGTGGACATTTGCTAGTACAATTAGACACGTTAGGGCTAGGAGAGGAGTTCCCAGGTCAAACTGGAACCGCGCTGGAGCTGGGCATGAGGATCTCGAGCAGGTTCAGGCAAGAGCTGCAGGACATGAGCAGGTCTCAGGTAGCCATATGCAGCCAGCAAATCCAAACAAGTGTGGGCTTGAGCATCAGGTAAGGCTGTAAACTAGAAATATAGGCAGTGAGTAATGGCGGGCTATAAGGCAGGGCTTCCAGGTTTGGCTTTGACAGCTTTTTATAATACTTTGCTGGTTCCAAGGAACCATCTCATGGCATAGTTGTGTCTTCTGTTCTCATTCTCAACCTCGCCCTTCATGTGGGGCTTTCCTGACCAATGGCCGATTAGCAGTGGCAGAGGGCCTGGGTAAGGTGCAAGACATTGGTGCAGGTCCCTACATGTTTAGGCGTTTATTGTCATGCATGCCAAAGACAACACATATTCTATTCCACCTCGCTGTTGTTCGTGACAGCTTGAGGTGAGGGGCCTATGCCACTATTTGCTATGGCATATCATGAAATCTTATAGTTATGTTACTTATGTGTCAGCATAGTAATAGATCTTGTCTGGTTGGGCTTCAGGTGGGAGATGGAGCCTAAGCTGACAGAATTGCACATAATAGTCCGTGATGGTATTGCTGCAGGTGGAAGCTAGGACTGTAGGTCTCCATACCCTGGCACCAATCAACACACTCATGGAGTCAGCAGCAGCAGCAGTAGCAGCAGCAGCGACAGGAGGAGCAACAGAAGGAGCAGCAACAAGAGCAGCAGCGGCAGGAGGAGCAGCAACAGAAGCGGCAGCAGCAGGAGCAGCAGCGGCAGGAGGAGCAGCAACAGAAGCGGCGGCAGCAGCAGCAACAGAAAGCAACAGATCAAAAGTGCCAGCAGCAGCAACAGAAACAGAAACAGAAGTGGCAGCAGCGACGGGAGGAGCAATAGAAGCAACAGAAGGAGCAGCAGCAGCGGCTGGCACAGGTGCCGCAGTTGGCCCCATATCTTGCGCAGGACAGAACAGTACCGCTTCCCTAACCTAACTTCTGATGATCGTGCCACCCAGTCTGAGGGTGCTGCGGCAGACAAGCCGATAAGCAGCAGGGCTGGGAAGTCTCTGCCAAGCCCTAACACCAAGAAAGGTCACATGGCAGCAACCCTGGGATTGAGCAAGGCCTCATTAAAGTGATGCAGCGGTGGCACCAGTGACTGTCACCTCCACGCCACACCTCATGCCAATGGCCAGCAGGGTGGATTACACACGGCGGCAAAGACAGATCCCCATTATCACCAACCTGGTGGGGCATGTGATAGGTTGGGGTGATATGGGTGTTTGGTGTGTGGGTTTGTTTGTGCCGGTGGTGAGGGGCGGGGAGAGAGAAGGCAGGAGGCAGCTCAGTGGTCTATGCATGACTTCCCTCTAAGGTTACTCTCTGGCGGTCCTGTTGAACACACTTCCTATGCTGCAGGTCTGACTTGCTGTGTGATGACGTGACCACCACTGCTTCTGCTGGCTTGCCTTCTAGGCTGAGATGTGCTGTTTCAGAACTACTCAGGGCCAGACTCATTGGAGAATACCCCATGGCAACAAAAAGTAGGTTCTCGGGACGTCAAGCTGAGCAAGGGGTTTCTCGTCATAAATGTGGGGAAAATAGGCCCTTGTATGTGTACTGGGGTGAAGCGGTGGTGATATCATGCTTTAGTGCAGTACCGGAATAATGATATTGGAGCAACCTATGCAGGCGTTCTGCTGTCTTCCATGTGGCACAGCCAAATGGCAAGCGAGTATAATGTCAGGAAGCATGGGGGGCTGAGGTTGGTGGGTGAGGGGAGGGCGGCAACGGTGAGGGTAGAGGAGCAGCGGTTATTACTGCATTAGGCTGGGCTTGATTAGCGGATTAATTTGTTGATTGCTGCAGAAGCAGTGGGAGACGCAGTGTGGCAATTTCTTATGGGGCTCATGGCAGTTGAATGGCGGCCTATGCAGGCACATGGGTTATTGGGGGTGACATTGGGTGGCGCTGCCCCCACCGGCGCACCGCTTTGACTGGGCCATTTGCTAATTGGTTGGTAATTGGTAATTGGTAATTGACATTGTTTCATCAAGGAGGCTGCGGTAGGGGTAAGCAAACATGTTGAGTTTATGTTTACAGTCACCGTGCTGTGCCAAGGAGCCGCGAATTCTCTGTTAGTTGGCCCTGCCTGCTTGCCTTCAAGGACAGAGACTGAACTGGCGCTCCAGTTGTGATGATGTGTGCTGCCAAGGCTTGCACTAACCTGCAGCTCTGTCAGGAATGGGGCCGTGCAATTTGGCAAAGCAGTGTCCTCTCTGTGTCTACATGTATATATAAGATTTAGTGAGATGCTGGGATCCTGTTGGTTTGAGGAGGCGTCAACAGTTTTGGGATGGGATGGTTGCTTGGTACTCGGGGTCAAGCTGCAAGTCGCCATGCGCATGGCCGTCCGCCTTAGCATCCTGACGCAGTATCTATTCTATATAAGGTTCTCCCCTTGAAGAGCCGTCGTTAGTCCTCTTGAGGGCTTGATCAACTTGACTTCAACGAATAAGCGCCGACGGCACAGTCAGGCCCACGAGCATAGAAACGGTAGAAGTGCTTGATGTTTGCTACCGGATGGGTTATGTGTTGACAGGCATGAATAGCTTGACCAGCTACACCGCTTACTCTTGACGACCCGTTTCTATTGACCGTTGACGCCCCTTCGGCACCCTCTGTGGCACTCTCGGTCACCCGACAGTCACTCAACTCACCAGAATTCATACAGCGTCTTGCAATGCTTTGCAATGCGTTCCCAAGGTCCTGGAGATCGGCGGAAGGAGGTAGTACAGGCCTGTTCCGCTTTACTATGCAGCTGCAGTGTTTGACTGTTTTCTGTGGTGAGCATTGCGACGTAGTAGCCCAGGAGGGCCCTGCTCTTGGCAGTCGAGATCCGATGCATGCTTCTTAATGCGGTAACAGCAAAATAGCAGGCAACCGCTTGAGGCTACGGTTTGGCCTTAAATTACGAACTGCAGATGTCGGTCAGCTTGGACTCAGATGCTCTGAAGGCCAGCAGCAACGGCAGCCCCTGGCACTCTCTTCCCGTGCATAACGTCATAACATGTCTACGGACGAGCTGGCAGGGACTCAGCGATGCAGAGGCGGCCTCAAGGTTGCAGGTTGGTGTCTTAACCCCGGCTTCCATGCCATAAGCAGATTCCCTCCTCACTCGAGGGCAGCTCAGTTGTATCACAAGATCCCGAGCAGCTGTGTCATGGGTCCTGAAGATGTTAAAGGTCCTTGCGTGGCATTCTTGCTCATGTGACAATCAGGAAGCACCCCTCTAGCAAGACCAAATTGCTGCATCTGCATTGCTACTTAGGCAGAACTGTCACTGCACCACATGCAACTGTCTCGAGATCTGGAAAGTGGCTCTTTTGAAGATCTTTATATGATTCTTTTCTCATGCACCTCAGCGGCTGCTCCAGCATATAGCAGAAGTGCCTATCTGCAAGTTTGGCAGGTCATCTATCATGTGCTTTTATTCCACAAGCTGCTATCTGTATCAGCAACGGCTCTACATACATGGCCAGTAGTGCATGGCACTTCCATATGCTGTGCTACATCCATATCGCAAGTTTGCCCCTGTCCTCACCATCCTTCCACCTAAAATACTAAGAACACCTTATTCCTAAAATAACCCTAAAACCCTAAACCCTGAAACCCTAAACCCTAAACTAGTGACTAGCATGGCCTTAAACCCTGGCTCGTTTTCCCCAGGGCGGAGGCATTGGATGAAATTTGCAATGCTGCCAGACACCTTTATCCCTGTGTGCCAAAACTTCAGCAGTCCCTAATCCCAATGTCCCATGCACACCGTAGGAGCACGGCCCAAACCGCCTGACCCCACCCCCTAAGCCCTCTTTCCTCGCCCGCCTATGGGCCCAATGCAACAACCTCTTCGTCCTCATCCTTTTCATCGCTGCTGTCGTAAGCGGTGCACTCCAACGCTGGCCGGACATGGGCCTCATCCTGGGTGTTATCATCATTAACATTGCAGTGGGGTTGCTGCAAGAGGGTAAGGCAGAGAAAGCAGCGGAGGTGCTACAGGGCATGCTGTCTCCAACAGCTACTGTGCTGCGTGAAGGTCAGAAGAGGACTATAGCAGCAGATGAGCTGGTGGTAGGAGATGTGGTGGCACTCAAGGCAGGGGATAAGGTGCCAGCGGATTTGAGGCTCATCGAGACAAGCAACTTGCAGGTGCGCTATGGGACGGGGAGCGTTTGAACATCCTATAATACGACACCTATCATCTCATCCCACATCAGCTATCGAATTCACTTATGTGGTGGGGTTGGGGGGAGTGGTGGGGTTGGGGGGAGTGGTGGAGCTTGTTGGTCTCGTATAAGAACGCAGACATCTACGGAACGTCCAACTAATATGCCTGAGCTTATGGCGTGGGGAGATGCCAGTGTTCAAGGCGGAGAGGGAGAGGGAAAGGAACTGTTGGCAGCTTTGCTGCTCATAATGGTCAAACAACCTGCAGGTGCACTACTGGACCATAGATAGCTGTGCAAGATGAGACCGCATATGAGTGATATCTATAGCTGTAGTGTTGTTGGGCTTTGTTGTGGTGGCAGGGTGGGGGTGATCTTGCGCTGGGAGACATGCAGCACAAAGCAACCATTCAATTTGCTGTGCCTATGTGTTTTGTACTATCCAAACTGTGTTTTTTTGAGCGCACTTGAAGCTGGAGCTGGTGCTGATGTTATTTCGCTTCAAACCGCAGCTTGAATGTGTGTCACCCCCCCCCCCCCCTCCTGCTGGTGTTTTCAGGTGCAAGAGGCTTTGCTTACGGGAGAGTCTCAACCCATCAGAAAGACCTCTGAACCAACTGACGCACATGTTGCTCTTGGTGACCGCAAGTGCATGGCATTTTCCGCTACGGCAGTAGCTGCGGGTCAAGGCCTCGGCGTGGTTGTAGCATGTGGCGACGCCGCCGAAATCGGCCTAGTCAGCCAAATGGTCAGTCAAATCACATCACAGAAAGCAGATTTATTGATCCAAATGGAGATCCTAGCGAGGTGGATTGCAGCGCTGGTTTTAGTCGTAGGGTTGGCAACGTTCCTGCTAGCTATGGTGGATGCACGGCTCCCTGCGGCGGAGTCTTTCCAGACGGCCGTCGCGGTGGCGGTGGCGATGATACCGGCGGGGCTCCCGGCACTAGTGACGATTGTACTGGCGATAGGCACTACAGTGATGGCGAAGCAGCATGCGATTATACGGCAGCTGCCGTGTGTGGAGACGTTGGGGTGTTTGACCGTGATATGCTCTGATAAGACTGGAACGTTGACTAAGAATGAGATGACATGTGTAGCAGTGCGGACGGCTGGGAAGTTGTACGAAGTGACTGGAGTGGGGTATGAACCTCTTGGGAAGTTCACTGTGAGGTAAGAGGGATGTAGGGGGTTGCTTGGCAGAGGCTGTCATCGAGAGCAGAGGCTGCTATTTCCATCACTCAACCAAATAGTGGTTGAATGTGCTATACCGGACTTGAACCCGGGAAGAAAACAACCCACTGGTGTGAAACCAATGTCAAGTTTTATTGCTTTCATATGCTCAGATATGTATGTGCTTGTGGTCCTCATCTTACAGGTATACAACATAAACATTACGTATACCAGTTCTGCATATTTCAAATTTGCATAGCAGTTGCACTCAGGCTCGCCAACCTCATGCACCTTATCATGAATGGCGGCTGTCAAACGCTTTACATGGAGGCCAAAGAACAGTGTCTGTGTCCCCCTTCCTTTTGACCTACTTAATGTGGTGTTTCTGCCATTGATGGAGTACTCGTCCTGGTGGCCGTATCACATGCACTGTGTCAATACTGTAGCTTATTCCCCGAAGCTGCCAGCCTTGGCCAGCTATCAACCATTACTGGATACGGGTGGAGGTTTGGATCCTAACTACTGTTTCCTAAGCATCCATGCCTGCTCTTTATTTTTCTGTGGTTGTGGAACGCACTAAATAACATGGCTTTTCATTCCTCTGCTGTTGCATCTCAGAGATGAACCTGAGCTGCTGCAAGACGAATTGCAGGAGGTACAGTCACTGCTGGAAGCCGCTGTCCTTTGCAATGATGCCGCCCTTCGTCACCAGACACACTCGGGTGACACACTTAGTGACACATGGGTGCCTGAGGGGTCACCCACAGAGGCGGCGCTTCTTACAGCAGGGCTGAAGGCAGGTGTTAGTTACCAAACCCTACGGCAGGCAAACCCTAGGGTGGCTACTGTGCCCTTTGATTCCAAGCATAAGTTCATGGCCTCGGTCTGCCTGCAGCAGCAACAACAACAGTTACAGCGGTTAATGGAGCAACAGCAACACAAGCTGCAGGACAAGCTTATGCAGCAACAGCAGCAGGAGTCGAAGGATGGCAATATGGTGCAACAGCAGCAGCAGCAGCAGCAGGAATATGGTACGGTGATGGCAGCTAGCAATGCTGCTGCTGCTGCTCCTGCTACTTCTGTGGTGGCAAGAGGGGCAGGTGGTGCAGGGGTGCATGTGATGTATGTGAAAGGTGCACCTGATAGGCTCGTGCCATTGTGTAAGTACCAGCTGGGTAGCAGGACAAGCAGCAGAACGAGTAGCAGCAGTGCGAGCAGCCCAAGCAGTAGCAGCAGTACAAGCTGTCTTATGCCTGTGGACCTCCACTTCTGGCAGGAGGAGCAGGAGAAGCTGAGCAGTCAGGGGCTGAGGGTTCTGGGGGTGTGCAGGTGAGCCACGGGGATGAGGTTTTTTTGGGGGGGGGGGGGGGGGGGCGTAAGGATGGGCAAGGGGAGTGAGAGGTAAGGAGGGGTAGGGGCGGCTTGAAGCATAAGTAACATGTGATCGTCCATATGCAAACTTGGTGTTGTCTTTATATAAATTATGTTTTGTCTTTCTGTGAGTTGTGTGCATAACTGTTAACAGCTCCCTTGTCGTGAGAACTGCTTAGCATGGCAGGTCTGATTTTGGTTCTCATGCGAAACCTGGGGACTTACCTCATGGGCCCTCATCATCTTGTGCTCCTAGCTGTTTTCAAAACTTCCTGTCGGTCCTCCTCCTCTGTTTTACTCAAACCTGCATTGAGTTCCGATGCCCTGCACTTGGCACTCGCCCTGCTGCCCTTCCGCCGTGCCCATCCACCTCACCTGCTCTTGCTGCTGTTGCTTTGCCACAGGGCTGACCTACCTGGTGATTTGGATTTGGCATCATTGACTGCAGAGGGGTTGAAGGAGGTGTCACAGTGTAAACCCTTCCTCACCATGTTGGGGTTGTGTGCTATACTAGACCC
>OY744494.1:3746695-3927180 GCA_963556185.1 Pseudopediastrum boryanum
CCCACCCCCACCCCCACCCCCACCTGCACGTGGCCAGAACCCGGTCTCTCTCACCCCAGTGCTTGTCCCCTCAACCTCCCTCACCCCCCCCTCTTACCCCCCCCCTTTGTCCCCACCCCCACACCTGCACGCGCCCAATCCCTGACATTGTCGGCCCCAGCGGCTGCCCCCTCAACCTCCCCCCCCCCCCTTCTAACCCCTCCCCCCCTCCTCCCCCCCCCCTTGCCAACCCCATTACCCTCCCCCCGCCTTCCCAAATCCACCTTGCCTCCCCCCCCATTCTCCCCCCCCCCCCCCACCTGCACTCTCCCCAGCCCTGGTATCCTAGGCCCCAGTGGCTGCCCCCTGAGATCCATGACTGTTGTCATCTGCCTACAAGCACAGTGCCAGTGGTTGACCTGGTTGTCATGCACCAGGAACACATCATGAGGGCTGAGGCACCACAGCAGATTACGAAGCTGGAAATGTACAATGGTGCTCTGCACTTGACGCCAGTTGCGCTGGAAGTCATAGTACCGTCCACCAGGCTGGGGCTGGGGGTAATCTGCTGACAGCTCGGCACGGACCTGCAAAGGGGGGGGGGTCAGTGAGGGTTTAGGGTTCAGATGCAGGGTTTAAGGGTTTGGGATTCAGGGGATGGCCTAAGACCATTGTGGAGTGGTGATTGGGCAAACTAAAACCCACGAGATGGCTTCTATCTGTTGCCACATGAGTAAGACAATGAGGGAGTAGCCCTTGATGAACAGTAAGACAGGGGGGCAACAAAGTGGGAGAGAAGAACTCATTAGGGTTGCATGGGGCAAGGTACAGTGCACAGGTCAAGCGGTACAGGCTATGAATACTGAGGGTACACATCAATTGCGGTTCACGCATTACTACATGGTCCCATCAAGTGGGGGCACTGGTGGGGGCGGCGCCACCTACACGGACCCAGTTCAGGCCTCAAAGGCATATTGCCAGTTCATCCTCCATTTGAACAGAGCGTTTGTCCAAATGCTCACAGATGAAACTTCTCAATGGCACTAGTCAATCACATCTATGACACCCTTGCCAAACCACTCTGGACAACAGCAGCTCCACCCAGGGCATCAAGTAACCTGGATTATAACTTGTAGTAGATGCTGTGGTCTGCTGCCTGGTACATGGCTTTGGCAAGGGGGTGTAAGAGTGGCGCAGAGCCTGCATGCTGATCGCGCATGCTGCTCTTGGGGTGAATGACATTAAACGTGACATGATACAGGCCATCCCAGCTAGACAAGCCTTGTCGGCATAGCCAATCTATGCCACTGCTGGCCAACCATGCTCAATACATGATTTCAAGTTGCATCAGTAAAGGAATATCTATTTGCTATCGGCTACTTGGAGCCATGCGTAGCATTGTCAGTCTCGACCTTCTCCTCTGAGGACAGTGTTGTCAGCAGTGTGCAGTGCGTGTGCAGTGTGCCTTCGTGAGAGTGGGGTGTTTAGGGGGAGGTGAATAGCAGCAGGCAGCCCTTCTCCTCTAAGGCCCAGCATTGGCCCGCATTGTCCTACTTTAGTACAGCCATCTGCAGGAATTCGACAAGGAATTGTAATGGTGGCGGAGAACGTGCCTGATGCTCTGGAGGTGAATGACATGATACATGATATGCAACAGGCCACTCCTGCTACAAAGCTTTGTGCAGTACTGCCATGTGTCTTGGTGACAGTGGGGCGCTTAGGGTTTAGGGTTTATGCCCAGGGTTTAGGGTAAAACCTAAATCCTAAACCCTAATCTAGTATCTGTAAGGCCCAGCATTGCCAGCATTGTCCTACCTTAGCGCAGTCATCTGCAGGGAAGCAGTTTGTGTAGTTCTTGTAATGTGCCAGGCGGTTCTCCCTGGAGTGTTGACGTGTGGTGGTCAGGCTGGACCAGGGGATGCCTTGGAGGTCCTTGCCCTCATCTAGGAACTGCAACACCAACAGGAGAGAAGCGGGATCAGCGACAGTGGTTCCTAAAAGATGGGGTGAAACTGGAGGTGCACGAGCAACAACTATATGAAGCGAGGGGTGGCTTGAAGGTCCTTGCCTTCTCTAGTAACTGGAACAACAACAACAACAACAACAACAACAACAAGGGAGAGTCAGCAATAACAACCTAAACAGAGGCATTGGAGTATGAGCCGCTATGTGCAGCGAGGCATGCTTTGAAGGTCCTTGCCGTCTTGTAACAAATGCAGCAACAACAGCAGGGGATGTGGTCAACCTAAAAATTCAACCTGCACCCTTTAACAGGAAGACCAAATGATGGCATGTGTTTGCTACAAGTTGCAATGCAGGTTCAAAAGGCAGCTGGGCAGCCCAGCCAAACCATCTCAGCAGCAAAGATAGATGTTCATACCGCCTTTCAGAGTTGCAAATGCGGCAAGTAAAATGAGTGGTTCCCGGATCAAAAACCACCTTTCTGCATTACACGTGTAGCACATTCAGCCTGCTTTCTTTCAGGTCCTCTCGTCCTCTTTCTTCCCCCTCACCCCCCCCCCCTCCTTCCCCTTAACCCCTCCTCAACCCCCCCCCCTTCCCCCACCTGCTGTGCCGTGGTATCCTGTAGCTCCGTCTCCGACAAAGGAAAACTCTCCACCGTCACCTCCTCATCCTCATCTTCATCTTCCCCCACATCTCCCTCATACTCCCACCACGCCACATCCCCCAAATCCCCCTCCTCTACCTCCTCCCCCTCTTCCTCCTGCTGCTGCCGCCACTGCTGCTGCTGCTCCCCCCACTCCATCCCCCCATCCCCACCCCCTGCTGCTGCTGCTGCTGTCCCACCTAAGTCCCCACTGCGCCTTCCCCCTCCCACCCCTCCCACCCCCACCCCCCCAGTAGGGCTACCAGGTGCTGCCAGTTCCTCCCTCAGCCCTCCAAGGTTATCCGTCAGTCCCGCCCAATCATCAACAGCTTCATTCAAATCGTCATCACTTTCAGCAGCTGCTCCGCCCTCACTATCACTATCTTCATCATTATCATCATGATCGGGACCAGCAGAGTGTCTCACCCGCCGCCGCTGCTGCTGCCGGCCGCAGGCTGCTGCTGCTGTACTGCCGCCGGCTGCTGCTGCTGTGCTGCCGCCAGCCGTCGCCAGATCATCAGTAACACCGTCATCAGCTCCTCCGGCAGCTGTTGGCAATTGGAGGCCCTCTCCCCAATCCGACCAAGCCTCCATCTTTCCGCTACGGTGACCCCCTGCACGCCCTGCTGCTGCTGCTGGTACCCCCCTTAAGGGATGCTGTGTAGCCCAGCGTAACACCCACAGAGAAGGACTAGCATCATCAGCATCATCATCAGCAGCAGCAGCAGCAGCAGTGCCGTCATCAATACCTACGGTTGTTGCTGCTGCTGCTGACGGCTGGCCGCCGCCACCCTCCTGCTGCTGCTGCTGCTCCTGCTGCTGCTGTTGCTCGTCCTGGGGGTAAGCGTACATCCGCTCTAGCAGGTCATATACAGGAGAAACTAAATGCAGTGGGGGTTCCTCAGGCGGGCCACCCTCCTGCTGCTGCTGCTGCTGTTGTGCTTGCTCGTTGAGAAACTGTTGGTAGCGCTCGTTGAGGTATTGCTGATAAGAGCCTAAGCGTTGGAGGGGAGGTGGGGCAGGGGCCCCAGGGGGTTGGCCCCCGCCTTCTGCCATTGCAAATCTGCCACTGCTGGTGGCTGTGCTGCTGGTCTTTGTACTGCTGATGAAGCTGATCTAGCTGCAACTAGAGCAGTAGCGTACACTGTCCTCCTGCTATACAAGACAGCGCTGTGTGATGCTGCTGTGGTATTTCTAGTTCTGGTGAAATGAACGCCTTCTGGTTGACACTGCTGCTGCTGCTGCTGGTGCTGCTTCTGCTGGTGCTGGTACTGGTGCTGCTGGTGGTGGTTGTTGCTGCTGCGACCGCAGGACAGTCTCCTTAAAACGTCGTGGACAGCTGTGTGGCCAGTCTCGTGGGATATCCGGAAGTTACTGTCACTGCAGGTGTACTGCCTTGGGATGCCCTCCTGCTTGAGAAGCCTCTGTACTGCTCCTTCCAGTGCTTGAAAATCCTGGTTGACAGAAAGGGAAGGCGACCCGTGGTCAGAGAGACAAAGCAGCTGCTAGTATAGGAGCACGTTCCTGTACTGGTGGCTTCATGGCAGTGGTCTGTGGTCCCTAGGGTTGCTGCTATTGGTTATGCTGTGGGTGAGCAGAGCCACTGCGAAGGTTCAGACCAGGTTGCGCACTTAGTGACAGGACGTTAGGTTATCGTGCTGCTGCATAAGACCCAGAAGGCGCTCACGAGACAGCCTCGATCATTCCGATATAAGCAGGTAAAGGACATGGGCCTGGTGCATCTGTGCTTGGAGGCTCAAGAATGAATATATGCGCTTGACAGGGCGGCATCCCCTGACTCTCTTAAGATACTCATGAAGTAGCTGCTCAAACCTGCTCTGTCGACTGCATTAGCCTAATATGTCGCATGCCCACTTGCTCAGTACGAGAAGAGGAACGAGCGTTTAAACCAATGCAGCCCAGCAGGTCCTAGACCTGCACTGTACATTAGATCCAACCAAGTTCCAGCATATGCATGCAAGGCCCGCAGCGCGTATTGCCGTAAGCACATGTACCCCCTGGACCTACCACTTGGAGAAGGGAGCACTGCAGACAAATATCCAGCCAACAGTTGCGTACAGATGCACTCTTACGGCAGCCTGGCTGTAATGAAGGCGTTGCGAAACCTATATTTCCGATTTAGGCCAAGTGGTACCGTACATGAGTCGATGGAGGGTCCAGCTAGTAGCGAAGACTCGGCGCTAACTCCCGCACGCTGCCAAATGCATTCGGAGACGACAAGGAAGGTGCAGGCATGTACACGACAGTGGATCCGGCACATGACTGAATTTGCACCGGATTGGAACTTGAGAAGTTGAGCAGGCAGCACGCCCGTAGGCCTCCCAATTGACCCTTGGGCAATTCGACTCAACAGCATCCACAGGAAGGCCTCAGATCCATTTCAATAAAAACTTCACGCACTCACGATAGTTAAGCTCGCCCTGAATCTCGTAGTAAAAAAGGTTAGAGACCTAGCGCTGGCTGGTCATACCAGATTACCTGACTACCAACTAGCCCAAGAGGGCACCCCTTGGAGCCAATGAAAGCTAATAGGTCAAAATCTAGGAACTCAGCATATAACTTAACAGAGCAAGTACACCACAGGGCAGCAGTGCCTGCTCAAACGTCGGCACTGGATCTGCCAGAAAAAGGAGTTACAGGTTCTTCCAGGCACTACGTACAAAATGTGTAAGCCGCAGACTGTAGCCCTGTCCTCCTCGTTTCTCTTAGTTCCAGGATAAAAGATTCAAGCAGGGCAAATTACACCGCAGCCAGCTTGGCAGCCCCCGCCGCATCACTTCCCCCCACCAGCTCGCCCTGCACATACACCTGCCTAATATTCCTATCATCTCCCAAATGCACAAACATCTCCACCAGCTGCAAAACCCTAACAGTTTCCCCATCACCCTCCTCAACCACTGAACCCTGCAAATCCTCAAACACATCAAAAACCTCCTCCAACCCACAATCAACCACCAGTGCATCAAACTCCTTCCCCACAGCAAAGCTCCCAACCACCCCCTCCAAACGCAAGGCCTTAGCCCCCCCCATCGTCCCCAACCATAACCCCTGCTGCCAATTCAACACATGCCGATCCGCCGCTGCCGCTGCCTCTGCCGCAGTAGCATCCGGCGTCAGTACCGCCGCTTTTATCGCATGACTGTTCACAACAGCCATCCGTACTGCCTGTAGCATGGATGGGCTATACCCCCCAGCAACATCCGTCCCAAGCCCTACCGTTAAACCCTTGCCAAGTGCCTCAATCACATTGAGTAACCCATCCCCAAAGTAGAAGTTACTGAGTGGGCAGTGTATCACTGCGGCTCCTCGCTCACTCATGAGCTGCTGAGCTGAGGCTGAGAGCTGAGTGCCGTGTGCAAAGAAGGAGCGCTGGTTGAGCAGGCCAGCTGCGTCATAGATAGCGGCATCATGAGCGGAGCTGGGGTGCAAAGAGTGGCTGAACTCCACCTGCACGCCACAGAGGTGGGGGGGGGGTAGGAGTGGGGGGGTCCTTTTGGTTTTTGGGTTGGTTTGCTGCGTGTTTTGGGTGAGGGTATGGGTGTGTGATCCGCTGTGGGAGGGTGGGGGTATGATTACAATTTGTGATATGCCATGGCAAAAGTACCACAGGCTCCGCACCTCAAGCTGTTAAGCTGTTACGAAATCAGCAAGCTAGAGTGTTGTTATGCTTAGCTTCTCAGCATGCTCAGCTGCAGCCAGCTGAAATGCCCCCGTGCAAGTACCCAGAGCCATCAACACAGCAT
This sequence comes from Pseudopediastrum boryanum, assembly GCA_963556185.1. Lineage (NCBI taxonomy): Eukaryota > Viridiplantae > Chlorophyta > Chlorophyceae > Sphaeropleales > Hydrodictyaceae > Pseudopediastrum > Pseudopediastrum boryanum. The sequence continues at coordinate 3,753,047 of OY744494.1, forward strand.
GACAGCCATGAGTGCTGCTATATAACATACATAACATTATGATACACGGTACTATATCCAAAAAAGAAGAAACATACACGGTAATATATAGAACATTATAAACATTATATATAGCGTATTTGGCAGGACCTAAGGCCCATCAGAATGACTGACCTGAGAGGAACAATACATTTATACATTGAAATCCCAATCCCCCACAATGCATCGTGGTGAACTGCATTGCAAGGATGCTACCTATAACATATGGTATTTCCTGGCTTAAAGCATCCATGCCTGCCCAATCTTCGGGCCGACCATGTAGTTTTATTTGTACAGAAGGACTTCTTGATTCTTTCTTAGTGGTGCACCAACATTCCGCCCGGCGATTTCCTGATGTGTACATGTCCTTTGCTCATGTGTGTCTCTCCCCCCTGCCTGGCCTCTTGTCAACGGTGCACAACTTTGCACAAAGGACATGTACAATCGAGCCCAGCCCCAGACAATTTGCAACTGGTTGGCAGCATGAGTGTTCTGCTCATACAGTCCACCTCGCTATTTCTGCAACAGATTGCAGGTGCGGGCCCTATGACACTTTTTGCTATGGCAAATCCCAAAATGTAACAAATACACGGTAGTGAAAGGTAACCTTTATCATTCCTTCTTTATGTAAACACATATGTTCCTCCAAGCAGGACTCACCTCCTCCCTGCTCTCAGATATGTGGCTGTGTACACGCAGCTGCTGTTGTTCTGCTAGCTTGCCCAGCCCCTCCAGCATCTCCTGGGAGCAGGTGGGGATGAAGCGCGGGATCACACAGGGCACAAGGCGGCTGATCTTCTTTGACTGATGCAGCTCACCAATACAGGCAGCACCAGCACCACAAGCAACATCAGCAGCAGCAGCAGCAGATGCAGCAGCAACAGGAAACAAAGTAATGAAACACGTCAGTGATAATCAAAAAAGGATTCAAAGTTGGTAGAAGTATGAACCAAAAACAAGTGACGATGCAGAAGGCGCTACCCGACCCTCTGTTCCACCCGCTTGTTACACCTTGCTGCTCATGTAACAGCTTGATGTCTGGGGCCTATGGCACTTCTTGCTGTGGCATATCATTAATCTTATAAACAAAAGTAGGCCCGCAATGCACCTATCATACTCTTGCTTAATTCATACAGAAGCTGCAGCAGCTTTTGGTTCATGCTGAAAGGCTGCATTCCCGGAGTCCTTGCAACCTTCACTTTCTGGTCATTCAGGATTAAGAAGTCGGTCAGGAGCATACAGCTTTGAAATAGTAGAGTCTACACAAACCCCCACAACCCCAGCAATAGTGCAAAAAAAAACCCTTCATATCAACTTCACAACCAGTGAGAAGAGGGTGCCACAGCCCCATTTTTTGTTCGCTGGATCCTGCTTTTCTCTGTTCCAGCACTGCATGACAGACCTTGGTTTTGCTCATTCGCACCTTGCCCCTAAGCCTTCTTTGGTGCCTTCAGCTTAGATACAGCTCTACCCTAGTAGACCTTCCAGTAATCCCTATGGTCTCTCACAGATAGACCACAGGAACAAGGGGAGCCCCACAATCCTATAGGGGGCGGGGTGGGACGCGGGGCCTAAATCAAAGGGGGGAGGGGGTTTTGGAGGGCCTTTTGGGCCTGTGTCACTAGTGAAAAACCCCTGAAACTGAAGGGGGGGTAGGGGCTCCGCCAAACCCTGCGTCCCCCTTTCCCCTCCCCCCGGCCCCTATAGGATTGTGGGGCTCCCCGAAACCATTCACATCCACAACGCTGCCCCGAAACCGCAGAACCCTCACCTTGATATACACTGCCACCTCTTCAGCTGCCTCTAAACCCTCTTTGGTGCCTTCAATGTAGAACTCCGGTGAATGCTGGTTCATGCTGACCTTACCCAACACAGCCCGCTGCCCCATCTCCTCCAAAACATCAACCAACACCTTACACGGCTCCTTATGCAACGTGGTGAAATATGCGGCTGTCGTCGTGCCGAGCGATAGCAGCCGCTTTGCTACAGCAGAGTACACCCTCCTTGCGAGGTTTAGGTCTTGCAGCTGGGCTTCGGAGGGGAAGGTGTAGGTATTGAGCCATTGGAAGAGTGGCAGGTCGGTCCCCGTGCCTGTGAAGGAGTATTGGGGGGCATGGATGTGGCAGTCGATAAACCCTGGGAGGAGGAACTGCTTTGGGCTTAGGTGGTGGATTTGGTCTTTGGGCACGGAGTGAGTTTCGAGGGCTGTTGAGAGGGTGGTGGAGGGTGCGAGGTGGACGATGGTGCCGCTGCTGTTGATGATGATGCAGTGATCGTGGAGGATGGAGATTAGGGTGGTGGGGTTGTTGGCGGCGGTCTGACTGCTGGTGGTTGGGGTGTGGACCAGAGTGCCGATGAAAGCTTTCATGTAGGAGATGAGGAGGTGGGAGGTGGTGGGTAGGAGATAGGAGGTGGGGAGGACGTAGGTGGTGGTAGGAGGGGGTGGGTAGGAGGTGGGTAGACCGGAACACCCCACGTGTGCTAGTAGCGGCTTTTCCTTACTATCTATGGGGAGGGCTAACGCATGGTGTCCACTCACTCGCTAGGAGGTCGTGCGAGATAGCATTGCTGGTTTTTGGGACCAGCAGCTTTTACAGGACACCTGCACAGCATGCAAGGAAGTACGTTGTTAGGAAGTGGCATGCAGGAACTCCAAGAGACACTCCAAATCCCATTGAGAAGATCATTTGCTTTAGTGAACGGCACTAGGCGAGCCAATGAGTTCATGTATCTGATATGCCCAATGAGCGTGTATCAGCAACTGCAGATGGATTGGCTCGTGGAAGAGAACGGTTCACAGAACAAGATGCTGACAGATACACCTGCAGTGCTGAACAGATGGGGTCTCATGGCCTCCAGGTGTGTTCCTGTGAGTGTCTCTGGTGAAGGTTGTAAGCCAGGGGCCCCAGCGGCACCACTCACGTTAACTGCTTATGATGGGAAGACCTGCCAGGAACGAAGATCAGGCACAGGAGGGTCGACTCATTTGGTTTTAGGACAGTGGAAAGCGCACGCTGAAAAAGTGCCCGACTGTAAGCACGGGTTTTACTGGCCAGGGACGAGCGTTTCAGGCACCCATGGGTTGGCATGGACATGTGCGCAGTCCTTGGCGGGTCTGTCTTCCCCCAGGATGTTGTGAAGGGCTTCAAGGTGCCTGCGTTTGCTCGCTCGCAAGCTCCCATTCAACTTCCCTGTACTGCTCTTCGTAAGGAAGTCCGCTTTCATTTGCTACTTGGTCGAGGTTGGGCAAACGGTTGTGAGCAAGAGCAGCAAGGACCTGCCCTGCAAACCGGTGAGAGTAGATTCCGGTCCGAGCACGTAGCTTGATGGCAGTCCGATGCTTGGGTAGGGCGTCCAGTTCGGGGACAATGCCTTTTGAGGAGGAGTCAGAGACCGGATCTACGCCAATGGAGCTTTTGCATATTCCTAATCATGTAGCATCTCAGATTCTCGGTCACCTGGACGTCTACAGCCTCTGTGCAACCGCCCGGACATGCCCTCAACTATTTCACCTTTGCTCCCAGGTAAAGACACCTCAATTGACCAATGATTTTATCTGCAAGATAATACCATCGCGTAGCGTTGAGCTACGTTAGAAGTCCTTCATTTGATCACATGCTGGTCATATGCAGCCTGCTCTCTGGCCACGCTTCCGAGACGACGGAGCTATAATGTGGGCTGTTCGCAACGCGCTGGCCTCTGTCCTCCGGCTTCCACCTCAGGTGATGCTCGGATCCCGGCATCGTAGTGCTTGAGCAAAGCCGACCCGTTCTGACATGTGACCCCCAGGACTCAGCAGCAACATCAAACCTCTGAAGACCATCCACATCAGCATGGTGATTGCATCGGCCCTTGCATGCCTCATACATCTTCGTATGCATATCAACCACCACAGCCACTGCCTGAACAATCCCTTCAGGCGAGAAGGCCACAATATGGGAGCATGTGCTCCAATCCCATGGAGTATGCCCCGAGCAAGGCATTAAAACTGCTTGGCTTGCTGCTGACTGGGTCCACCGGTCGGCGCACAGCAAGTCGAAATGGGCTGGCCTGACATACATTGGCCAGCACGGGATCCAGGGTGGGCTGGTGGCAGCCATTGGGCTCTATGCTTTGACAACCTGATGATTAGCCTCTTCAGACAGCTGTGCGATACGTTGTGTCCCGTGGTGCGCAGCAGCAGCTTGCCTGTGGAGGGGGGCCAGCTGTTGCTGGGCTGGTCTATAGCACTCCATGCTTGTGGCCAGCCATTATGGTTGATGCAACTTTCTCTTTGATGCTATTTGTGGACTGGCATTGGAGGACTGCTGTGTCCCATCATCCGCACCTGCCTGCAATCACTAGGAGCGTTGCCTTGGCCTTTCAGGGATTGATTCGGCCACATGCATTCCATGTTGGTTGGGTCTGGTTGCATATATCCCTCTGTGGTTGAGTCCTTTGCATGGTTCTTGTACATCTCCAGCCCGTGGTAATCGTCATTGTTTGCCATGCCATTGCAACCGATGGAGGAGTGGGTGGTGTTCTTGATCATGGGCTCTGTGTCGATAGGAGCGTTGCCTTAACTTTGAGGGATTGATTCGGCCACATTTCATGGTGGCCACATTCCATGGTGGTTGGGTCTGGTTGCATATATCCCTCTGTGGTTGAGTCCTTTGCATGGTTCTTGTACATCTCCAGCCCGTGGTAATCGTCATTGTTTGCCATGCCATTGCAACCGATGGAGGAGTGGGTGGTGTTCTTGATCATGGGCTCTGTCTTGCCTGGATACATGTTTCGGTATCAGTACTGCTTGGTTGGTGGTCTGGAAGCCATTGTGTTTGGATCCATCCGATGGTGTGTTTGGTCGTTTCGACCTAGCAGCCCTTTGCGGTTGCCACACCTTAAATGTTTGTTGTTGTTGTTGTATGGCATGAGATGGCCACATCTTGCAATTGCCTGCAGTAATCACAATCAATCAAACGCAAAACCAGCTATGTCACAAGGTCACTCAAGACCAAGCAACACACAACCCCTGATGAACTGGAGTCACACCGGCCCATGCCGGCCAACCATATGGCCACCCCTCACACAGGCGAACCACTAGGCCACATAGAACACTGTAGCATTGAGCTGAAGCCAGATGCAACACAGTAACCACCCTTAACCTGAAAGCCCTTTTTCACCAGCACCTGCAGGCAAGCTCCACTGACCACCAAGAAGCATGCATGGACAATTACGATATGATATGGACCCCAACCATGTGATATCTTCTGTTCCAGGTGTTCCATGTGCAGATGGATGACAAGCGCTCCAGGAAGTTCCCTGTGACTGTGCCCCTCCACAACCTGAGGACCATACTGAACATCACAGACACAGAAGGCCTGGCAGAGACCGTTAGCAAGACCATCCAGGTGAACTTGGCTGGTTATAACAGATGGTAGGTTTACTACATTAGAGGTAAACTCATTATGGGTATGTGTCTGCAGCTGCATGCCTGCTCATTAGGCCACAGGCAATGCTGGAAGGACCAGCTGCAATCAAAGTTTCCAGTACTGCAAACTTACTTTCTGCTTCATTTGTAAACACTGCTCGCTTATATAATTGGAGTTCCCTATAAGCAAGTACGGTGTCTCTTAGATGGGCAATAAAATGCCGCATGACGACGAAGGGGGGCTCGTGGCTGATCCAATCCATACTAGAGAGCAAAGTCAGCTCAACATCTCAGAAGACTTGTCCTGCAGATCGAGCTTCTGATTAACAAGGAGAATATGTACTGCCTCAGCACTTATGCATTTCTGCAGCAGTAGCTAGCTGGCCTCTTCATGTTCAGGGTTTAGCGTTAGGGTTTAGGGTTGCCATAAACCCTAAAACCCAATGCATTTCTGCAGCAGTGGCTAGCCAACCTCTTCATTTTCCAACATGAAATTCTGAACAGCCTTACAAAGCAATGCTTACTGTGGCAGTTGTGCAACAGTATGGGTTCACAAACACATGCTCTCAACTGAACAGTTTACCTGTGCATCCACTATGTGCACACAGGCTAAGGTCCACCAAGCTCAAATCAAGCCCTGGAGGCACCCAGTGGTTGGAGGTGAGCCCTTACCCAGCATCAGCATCATCAGCATATGTAGAGCAGATAGGTCCTGTGTACGCATGGCGCTAAGGCCAGTGGCAGTGGTGCATGTGCTGCTGCAAGAGCAGGCGGGGATGAGGGGACCTCCTGCTGCATTGGGACAACCAGGAGGAGCAGGAGGAGGAGGGGCAGCAGTAGGTGCAGCGGCAGCAGGAGGAGGAGGGGGAGCAGCAGGAGGTGCAAAAGCAGCAGTAGCAGCAGGCGGAGGAGCAGGAGGAGCCCCACATGGCAGGGAACGGCACAGCAGCAGCAACAGCCGTGCGGCAGCATTACCAGCAGATGGAAGTAATGCCAATGCTTGCCACACTACCAGACATGACAAGGAGGCTGCAGCAGACCTGGAGTGGCTCTGTAGGTCCTTCACAAACCAGCAGCTGCTGGAAACACCAAGAGCAGCAGCTGCTGCAGCCTCGATTGGAGCAGCGGGAGTGGGAGCCAGAGCAGCAGGCAGCCCAGGTCAGGGCTGGGCAATTGGTAGGCAGCAGGTGGTGGGGACAGCAGCTGGTGCTGGGGATGCTGGTGGTGGAGCTGCTACTGGTGGTGGTGCTGGGATCCGGGAGGAGCGGGGAGGCTTGTCCGCACAGGCTTGCATTCACCATCAAATGCAGGTGCGCTGGAGTGGACAAGTTGGTGTTACAGTGCATTGCAGTGCGTGGGAGCTGTCATGGGGGCTACCAGTAGTTAAGCGCTGGCAAACACTGCAGATGGTCATGAGTTGGTTCATGCCAGGCAACATGCATTTCAGCTGAATCCATGAACAAGCCTCTTGTCCGTCATTCCCAGATATGTTCTCTAGGAATCATTTCCTTGTGCCTGTGCACCTGTTCTGTTAGCGCAATGGGTACATAACAGAATGCAAGCGCAGCAAGATGCAGCATGCTTTACATCCTTCTCCATTTTTGCAACGTTGCCACATTTCAATATGCGTTGTTTTACATGCATGCCCACTTCTGAGGGTTTCAGGGGTCTGGGAAGCCACCTGTGCCGTCGTGCCAAACCTGATCCACCTCAGTGTTGTTTGTGACAGCTTGAGGCGTGGGGCATATGGCACGTTTTGCTATGGCCTGTCATAAAGTGTGATATGAATTATTTGAGTTGATTTCCCTTCTGTTCATCACCCAGGTGTGTCAAGCCCGCTTGGAGCAATTAGCTACCACCCAGCTACCCCTGATGCTGCCAGGGTTGAGGAACTGGCGTGCCCCAAGCCCTAGTACTGGTGAACCCCGGGACAGGCTGGCCCTAGTCAGGCCGGACCCTGCATGCTTGAAGCGCACTGCACAACAGCTGCCAAGCCTTAGCACTGCATGGTAAGTGTTTCCCTGTGTGGGCCTCTGGTCTAACAGCCAGTCCTATGTTTGCGATTTGCTGACTAAAGCGCACCCTCGGCCGAGGACACCCTCACGTTCTAGCAGGGGAAGACAGCTGTCAGGGCTTAGGTGCTAAGTGCCCTGTTTAAGCGGGTAGATTGCGGTACAGCAGAATCTCAGCTTACCTGTCCCTATGAGCTTAGTCAGTTGTTTGCTGTGGCACTCAGGAAAACTCCTCTTCCAAAGCTTCAGACAGCCACAAGGCCAGCTAATGTTTGAGAATGACATCAGTAATGCTAAACGACAATGGCTTAGGTCCATGTAGGGATTTAGATGGGAATGAGTGATCGTTGTAAACAGTGATCATTGGCCAGACCGACTAACGCTTTTGGTGTGACTCTTTTTATCATTAACCTGGGTGTTACTGGCAGTTGCCACACCTCAAACGTTTCTTTCTTACTGGGTTCCTATTGTGAGTCCGTTTATTTTCTGAAATTTCGTGAGTCTCGCTTTGGCTCCCGGGTTCCTCTTCTTCTTGCCTTTCTTCTTCTTGTAACTTTTAACCGTTGCAGTTTTTGGTTGCCACACAATCGAATTTTCCAGAAGATTCAGACCTGCCTGAAGCGTTGCAACAAGCAATCAGCAATGGAAAGAAGTGCAGCAGTGGGCTTGATAAGAGCAGCATCAGTGACTTGACAAGCTAAAGACTAAAACAGACAAATAGTTAAGGTGTGGCAACGACAAGAGGGCTGCTAGATCTAAACGACCCAACACACTCTTTGATCTCCAAAGACAATGGATTCCACACCACCAACTAATAGATATACCCAACAGTAAGAGCAGGGATCATCTGAATGGAGGGAAGGGAGGCTGAGACTATGAAAGTGAGCAAGGTGAAAGATGTGAAAGATGGTGGTTATAGACAAGCCAAGAACAGAACCAAAAAGCAGGTATGTACACATCTAAACCGCTGCTGTTGCAACAGCGCTGCAATTGTTGTAAGTTGCAGTAGTGTCCCTACCTTTCCTGCCATGTTTTGTATTTCTAAGTTAGAAGAAAATGACATTACAGTCGCAGGAATTGAACTTGCGTTCTATCCTGAATCGAGGCAAACTATGGTTAAGACAGAAAGTGCCGTTACAACTAGGGATCGAACCTGAGTCAGTCCTGTGACAGCCAGGTATGTGTATTGACTGCGCCATTGTGAAAAGCTTAGCCACACCCAGCTAAGTACATCATCCCGCTTGATGCCCCAGCCACCTATCATTTTCCTGCCATGTGGTTCACATTACCTCCTAAAACGCTTGTTATACCTAACATCAATGGTGAATGCACACAAGATAGATCTGGAGAGGCATGAAGCCATGGGATTGCCATGGGTGAGCAAAGCAAACTGATATTGAAGGTATGGATGCACACAAGCAAGGCCCCTAGGTGGAAAGCAGCAGTTCAAACATAAATGTAGCAGCTCTTGGTTTCAGCAGTCACCATACACGATGGTGACTGCTTACTCACAGGGCACACCACGAGGAGGTGGCTGCTAGAAACGTGCCCCGGGGGTATCCCAACCGGGCCCCATGTTGACTGAGCCCGACTGCAACGACACGGCAGCAGGCCCAATGAGGGAGCCGAGGGTGGATGGCGTAGAGGGGTATCCCAACCGGGTCCCATGTTGACTGAACCCGACTGCAACAAACACGGCAGCAGGCCCAATGAGGGAGCCGAGGGTTGTGCAACTTACTTGGGTGCCTTGCTTGGGTATATGGGTTTCATGCTAAGCAGCAGCATTTGCCAGATTGGCTGACTAGCAGCGCCACGTCAGCACCCCTAATCTTCCGCGCAGCTCCCAGTATAAACAAACTGTCCAACTACCAATAAATCTTACCACCAGTACCCGCATCTCATGTCTGGTCATGGCGTATAATTTCGACACGGTATAGCCATCGAGCACCTTAGACCGATTTGCTAAGGTTCGAACATACTTTGCCATGTCCGAAGTGAAGGTTGGAGAAGCTCCTCATGCGAAAGGCGTTGCATGTTAATTGGAGGGTGTATAAATGTATATGCAGGTGTGAAGGTTGCGGTCTGGGCACAGTATCAGCCTGATTGAGACCACGAGTCAACAGATGGTGGTGCAGGCATGGCACGAGAGCAGGCAGTCCACAGGCAACTATAGGCGGGTCACGAGCCGCTGTGTATGCGCGGGTGCATACTATAATGCTGATATAGCAGTCACGGTGCACTGGATGGGCTTCATGCAGCGTCTTCCTGAACTGTGCCACTTCCACGTCAACGGTTGAGGAGCGACAGATTGTGATGCATCCAACAGCTCGGATCATTTTACGGGGTTTACATTGAACTTTGTGGGCAAGCGTTAGGGGTTCCAAAGCATTGAGAATCCACGCTTTGGCAGGTTCATGGTTGTCGTGGAACTTTGCTAGTGACTCCCTCACAGTCACTTGTGTGATGCTATGGTTCTTGTTCGCTGGCTGGGGCTGCAACAGCTACAAACATGTAAATCACCTCGTAACACGTTGGTTGCTACAGCCAAATCTGCCTCAGAAGATGCACAAGCTTCTCTGAACTCCCCCAACTAAGCAACATACTACCGGATGATGAACGAATCAATGTGCAGCTATGCAGCTCAACACTAACGTACTGGACTCCAAGACTCCATCCATTAATTTGGGCATTGCCAGGAGAAAACATCTCAACAGCGTCTCCTCTTACCATCTTTCAGCCCTGCCCCACACACTCGCCATGTCCCTCACCCCACACCCCACCCACCCACTTCCCCTCGAGTGGGGGGGTGTTGGTGAAGGTTGGTAAATGGGTATGCCTGGGGGGATTGGTGAGGGAGGCATGGTTGGGAGTTTGCGTGGCAATGCTTTAGGCTAGATACTGATCTGGATCTATGGTCATGTGTTGGTGTTTTTGGCCCTATGAGCCTTCATTGGCTCCCAAGGGATGCCCTTTTGGGCTAGTCGGTAATCTGGTAAAAAATGAGACTTAGGAATGAACAACCGTCTGCCGTGCTACCTTACCTAATGGTCTTCTATGTCGTCCAGTTCATGAGGGAGCTGTCTAACCCATTTGCAAGCACACACAGATGACTCCAGTTTTTTAAACTGGATGTGTGTGGGGGTCAGCGGTCATGTCCTGCTTGGTCTGAGTTTTGACATAGCTGGTTTTGCATATTGGTTTCAATAATTGATTGATTGGTTGATGTGTGCAGGGATCCCGTCCAGCCCTGACCAGATGGTGTCCTATCTACAGCTGCTTTGTCTTAATAACCTTTAGGCTAGACGCAATCATTAAGGCCCTATTGGAGGGAGCAAGGGCTACATGTCTCCTGTGCTTCCTGACCTAAAGGTGTGTATGTCAATTAGGCTCATAAGCTATTGTCAAATTTTTTGCAAGTGATTTGTCTCATTGCAGCCTATTCTGGGTTGTGGTTTGTGTGGGTCAGGGGTCAGGGGTCGTGTGCTCCTTGGGATTAAATGACATTTTCACGCAGCTGGTTTTGCGTTTTGGTTTATTGATTGCTTGTTTGAATCAATTGATTATTGATTTATTGATTTATTCCTTGCTGGATGTGTGCAGGGATGCCGTTCAGCCGCTGGCATCTAGTCCTGAGCGGAGGTTTCCCTACCTACAACTGCTGTATGGTGCTGCTGCTGCTGATGGTGGTGCTGGTGGTCTGGTGGGGTTGGGCCTGCCAAGGCCATTGGGGCAGTCTGGGTGGCAGGCTCTCCTGCCGCAAGTACATAGAGTGATGCATATGATGGAGGTGCTGGGGGAAGTGCGGGGGAAGGTGCAGCAGCAGGACAAGCAGCAGGTGCTGGTGCATGGGAAGTTGTGCCAAGAGCAGCAGCAGCAGGAGCAGGAGCAGCAGCTGCAAGGAGGGCAGCAGAAGCAAGGGCAAGGAGAGGCTAGGCAGCAGCAGGAGCAGCTACATGTTCAGCTTGGGCAGCAGCAGCGACTACATGGCAAGGAGCAACAGGGCGCGCAGGAGGAGGAGAAGGAAACACGGACATGCCACCAGGGTGATTTGAAGCTTCTAGGAGACGCAGTGGTATGGCATCCAGAGCAAGAAGGTGCGCGTAAGGCTTCCCATCAACAGCAGCAGGGCCAGCAGCAGCGGCAGCAGGCGCAGAAGACAGATGGTACTTTGACAGCCGCCTGTACCTCTCTTGCTGATATGCTAGCTCTTATCCCCTTGGTTCACCTAGCAGCGAGTCAGTCAGAGGCCCAGCTGTGCTTAGCAGGGCTGCAGCAGTTCCCACAAGCTTTGACTGCTGCTTGCGGCAGTGGAAACCTTAAACCCCTGTGGGAGGTTGCTTGCGGTCTAGAGGGGGCTCTGCGGGAGTATGTTACCACCAGTAACTCACCGGGGGGGTTGGGAGGGGGTCCAGGTGGGCCTGGGGTGTTGCCAGGGTTTGGGGTTTTGGGCACTTCGGTGGGAGCTGCAGGAGGAGCTGTGAAGGTTGGTGAGGATGTGGTGCAAGGAATGGCAGCAGCTTGGAGAGCAGTATGCAGTAGCAGGTCTGATGCTGGCGGCAAGGACAGTGCTGGACAAAGTGGTGAGGGTGGTTGGGGCTTTGGTGGTTACCATGGCGATGAAGGTCAACAGCAGCTGCTATTGAGGTATGTGCTGTTTGCTTTGGCATGCAGTCAGTTGCAGTGGTGTGTCTGGCTGCTCGGGGTTGGTTGAGCAGCAGGAGGTAGCCTGTGAGTGTTAATAGTGAAGAGTCTATCAGGCAGCAGTCCTGCTGAACTCATGTAGCATACTCTGTTTGACATTTGTGGTTGGTGTGATCCATCCGATGGTGTTAAGAGAGACCACTGTGTGTTGAGTAAGAGCGAGTAATAGAGAGCTATAGGGCTGCGAATTCGAGCGAGGCGGATAGGGAGAGAGAGAGAGAACTACGCAGAGAAGGGGGGAAATCCCTTCTTGCATATGTTAAGGGAGTGGACCCTCACCTAATACATATAGATAGGCCCACTACCATTCGGAGCCCAGAACACATAAGTGGGTGGGTAAATTACCCACCCGCCTATGTTATCTGGGTGGATGGGTGTGTCGCCAGAACGGCGGGTCGAGGTGACGTTCCTTATGTTTTGTATTTCTAAGTTAGGTGACGTTCCTTATGACGTTTAGTAGTGTAAATCCAGTGAAGATTGGTGATGGCCATAACATGGAGGCGGTTGAGCAGGCGGGGGAGTGCTTGTTTTCTGACACCAAGGTATCGCAAATGAGAGGTGGTAGAAGAGTATATTGTTCCAGCCACTCCTAGTAATAACGGTATATAGGTGACGCGAGCGTGAGGAGCCGCTTGTTGGATAGCATCAGCGAGTGGGCGATGTTGCGAGATTGCTCTGTCGTACTGGTTTTGGGGGTCCGTGTCACGGCAGTACTTGAGCTCGAGGATGATGTACTCTGGATTAGGGCGGTTGGGAAGCTTTGGGGGGATAAAGAGGAAAATGTCTGGCCGAGAGTGGTTTGTGAGCAATGAGCAGACATGTGGAGGGATGCGGGGGGGGGAGGACATTAGCTGGGATGCGATGTGGGACGCCCGTTTGGGGGCAAACCATCATGTTCACAGTGCTGCTGATTACCAATGTCCATCATGACAACGAAACCACTTTTGCGACCGCGGAGAATGGCTTTGACAATTTGGCGTGCAGCTTGGTCGTGACGGTACGTGTACATGCCAGTAAGTTTGGGGCACCCTGCAGCAGTATGATGGCCGCTGTCCTCGCGGTTACAGAGAAGACAGCGACTATGCGGCGCTAGGCGATAACGATGTGCAAGTTTTCTGTTAAAGAGAGTCCCTGTGCGGTAACGGATGGCTGTGTTACGTTGAGAAGCAGTGACCGATGAGGGAGAAATTAGAAAATGGTTAGTGTGCTTGTTATCTCGAAGGGTAGCGGTATCATGCCATTGTTCAAAGTACGAGGCGGATACAAGTAGACCTGACTAGACCCCATCCGATGGTGTGTTTGGTCCTTTTGACGTAGCACCCCTTGCGGTTGCCACATTTGTGAAAGCTTGTTATGTTATGTTATGTTGTCGCGTGAGGAGTTGGATTGTTCACGCATGCATTGGAGACCGTCAAGAGTTTGCCCACGGCTCGATGCTGCCGTCTGATGGCGAGACATGCCATCCGCCATCCGTCATAGATTGAACATTGTAGCAATATCGATGACGGTGTTTTCGTGGCTCTAGGCAGTTAGGTAGAAGATTACAAATTGGATTGCAATTTGAAGCCTCGCCATAAAGCCGCAGACCGGCCAGCACTAACCACGAGCACTAACAATTGACCGGACCAAATGAGACATACAGTTACACGGCGTACGCCGTCAGTGTGGATGGCCACTCCAATTGGCCTTAGTTGAAACGCCGGGTGCCAGTCCAGAAACAACGCTACTGATACTGTCTACATAGTTTCCTCAACCAAGTGCGCAGCTACATATTCACACCACGGCATTCACGCCCGGGACATCACATGTTACATCGTGTGCTATTTGTACACCCAAATCCATCCGCCACACATACTCTGTATGTCAAGCGATCCCCGTCAATGAACTCATGTAACGGCACCCCCGACGCACGAATAAGTGCCCCATTGCAGTACTTATAGCATCTCAATACTGAAAGATTTGTGTGCCATCCTGCAGTGCGTATAAACCAGCTCACAGGCCCCACGGCCAACTGCCTCGATCATGCGGGCTGCTGCTGGTGCACCATCATTGCACCATCAATGGGCCTGAGCATATGATCCCTGTAATTGCATATGAGGGAGCAATGGCGAATGTAGAGAAATAGCAGCTGCCCTTAGATATAGACTGGACCTGCATGATGACTGAGCGGCAGCAGGGCCTACAAGCACAGCAGTGGTGCAGTGAATGGATTAGTTCTTACCATAACAAGTGATACAAGACAAGTTCCCCCTCATGCCTCTCTCAGTAGCTTTCCCTCTTTCTCTCCACATCATACGCCAAAAGCCGCTGTCCCCATCAGCTACCCTCGGTGTAAAGACTCGTACCTCCCAGCAAATTGTCAGAGGCACATTTGCCCCATTAGAAAAGCAGCCTGCTGTGCCGGCTCTACCACAACTATGTAACAAGCACCTTATCAGACCAGGAATCATACCAGTAGACCAGGTTCCCTTAACATGACCAAATGGATGGCACGTACCACCTCCACAATGCACTGCACTTACTCCCACATTATGTACATGAACTGCAAGCTGAACCCCCCACATGCAGATCAGCCCTTACTAAATGCACTTATGAGACTGCTGCCAAGCGTGTGCTTGCACTTGGACCAATTGCAGCATCTGAGTGTCCACCTCTGAAGCCCCGTTCAAAACCTCCTGTTCCACTATACATCCTACTGGGTGGTGTCCGCTCAGAACAATGTGAAATCCAGGTTGGCGGCCGGCCGCGGTTCAATGACATAGGGATTTGGGGTCCACATGGACAAGCGTGCTTTGCTTCCACTAGCAGGACGGAAGGGAGCACTGGCTGATTTAACACGAGCATGGAACTGCAGCATCAGCAGCAGCAGCAGCGGCATAAGCACAAGACCATATGACCAACTGTGTGAGACATCCTATAAGCACAGGATACATAAAGCTGTGCAGTGATCTATCTCATATAAAGCTGCATGGTGGTTCCAATGCCAAGCAGGGTCATGAGACAAGTAGCATTCGCTCCTTCCTTTTTGAGAGCTGTGTTGGGGTACTAAAATCAATACATTTCGTGTCTTCTTTTCTACCACACATGCAATACACAACAAGCAAGTGCCCAGGAGTAGGCCATGCAGCATCTTCATGAAAAGATAGTCCTGAGATCACTGCAGATGTCCTTTGGACCAAAAGTCACAGATGTAGCTGTTCCTCTGCTATACAACCAAACCATATCACCAACCAGCCTTAATCTGTAGCGTTGATGGGTCTTGTTGGTCTCCCCTCTCCTCGATGCTAGGCTGCTTCTAAGCCCACCCCCTTGCTTACCTTGGCCTCAGGCACTGGGTCCGGCACAGCATCCCGTCCAACCTTGCTCAATGTGCAGTATGCTGCCCCCTGTAACACAGGACAAGCAGATGTGCGCTGAGGAAGTAGGCTGTGCAATAGAATGACACACAGTCTGCTCTTACCACCAAAATTTCGGAAGCAGATGTGTGCTGGAAGCGATAGCGAGGCTATGCGATGCGATCATGTGTTGCTTTCCACCGTGCATAGTTGAAAAAGGGGCCCCTTAGTGGAAGGGTGCCTCTATCTTGCAGACTACGGTATGTATCACGAGTAGGAGGTAGAAAAAGCAACAGTAGGACAAACAGTCTGCACTTACTAACGAGAACAAATAAGTCAGGTGGTGCCAAAACCCAACACACATGCCTATATATGCTGGATGTAACTAACCCATGGCGGGTAGGCTTCACCTCAAAAAGATACTGCGCGTGCAACCAGTCACCATGGCAATGATGAATGTATGGATAGCTTTCCCTGAAGAGGGAAAGCTAGTAATCCATGATATTGGCAGCTAGTTTGCTTCTTTCCTTTTCTGAAGCATACTTGCTGCCAACTTGCACTTGCACCACTACAAGGACCTGCGGATGCATCAGCTATGTTTGTCACCAGGTTTCTCAATCAAGGTACAATCCCAATGGAAAGCTTAAACACTTGACAGAACCAGAGACCTAGCCAGCAAAAGAGCATACAGATGGCCAAATCTATCACGTTCCCAGTCAGTGCTGCTAATTCACTCCAGATTATCCTAATACGGTCTGCAAAACCCGCACCCCCCCCCCCCCCCGTACCTTCCGCGGAGGGCTTGATGGCCGCCACACAGGCATGGCCGGCCGCTCCCGAGGTGCGCTAGCTGTCCTGCGTGGCCGTGTCCCTGCATCACTAGACCCCCCTGACATGTACACGTTTGCATCCGGTGTAAAGGGGCGCCCCGTGTGACCCATGGCCACAAACGGCTTCGCTGCTACTGCCTTCTTGCTCTCACGCATCTCCTGCAATCAGCAACAGAAGATTGATGCTCACGCAAATGCTTTACGATCTAGGTTTGAACAATGAGTGAGACTACATGCAGGAATCGAACTTCGCTCAGCACGTCTGACCTCCGTTCTATCCTGGGTCGAGGCACGCAGCCATTGGGCACATTGTCCACAATTGGCCAGCGTTCACTGCAGGAAGCTCTTATTGCATTTCATTGTATGCCATTACCAAAGGAAAGGCCACAGGCCCCGCGCCTCAAGCTGTCACAAAGAACAGCGAGGTGGAGCAAAGCAGGAACCTTGTACTATATGGTCAACAGTGTCCTTGGTAGCAATCTATCTACAAGGGTCTTTTGGAGGTCCCCCAGCAATAGTTGTTGTGCCCTTATCAGCCTCTAAAGCTTGCTCCATACCCGCCTTGTACTTGCTCGCTCTGGTTGCACTCTTGCATGGCTCTTTCATCAGACCCCAAAACCACGCCTTGAGGTCCAGGCTCATGCTTCGCCAGGGAATGCACTTCAATCATCCGGCGCATATCTCTACCTTTAAGATACCTAACATCTTGCAATGAAGCTCGATTGCTACGATACCGCAAACATAGCTCACCCTCTCTTTTAGGCGCCCCCCCTCGTACACATCACTGTAGTACTTTGGCGGATCCCCCAAGCAGTTGTCTTTCCAGGGCTGACCAAACCCGCCCTTTTTGGGATATGATGTGTATATGTTTTTCAGGCTATCAGCAGGCCGCCTGTAAGGGCTACTTTTGATGGCAGCAGCAGAGCCATCAGTATCCAAGGGCACTTCTGATAAGCAGCCATTGGCACTGCCCTTCCCACAGCTGCATCATTGGAAAAAGACCACAGTTGATATCAGGGCACAGTGCACGCACGGCTTTTCATGACAGGCATATGCTGATGTGTATTATGTCTGCCTCATTACTTTATGAAACACCATGTGCAGACTGGGGTGAGACAGCCTAACCAATGGTGCATGATGACAGTATGTGCCATATGTTGCAACAGCTTAAGAGAGGGGGTGCTGCAAGCTGCCGTTGAACCTGCATGCTGCTAGTAACAGAGCTTGGCCACATTCTCAGCATGTCCTTCAGGCCGAGGATGCCCACAGCACTTCCTGCCGAGGATGCCCACAGCACTTCCTGCCGAGGATGCCCACAGCACTTCCTGTGAAAGACTAGGAGTTTACAAGTTCCGTAAACTGCGTCAGTATCAGGATTTTACTTGCATGGTGGCTGCTAAACCCCGGGACTCCTGTGCTCTACATAGTGCTTGGTGCCGGTGAATTTCCTTTTGAGAATAGGTTCTGCTGCTGCTGATGGCGGTGCACTATGCCCCCACCCCAAAACTATCATTGCGCTGCGACAACAGCCAGTATAAGTAGGCCTCCAATTCCTTTCCTGCATTCTGCTGCAACTGCAATCTACCGCATTCCGGATGCTATCACCGCCACTGGCTGCACTGACAATAGCATAACCTGCAGCGCCCAGTAATACCAACGGCACTAGAACTAACAATGTGCATATCTGCTGCTAAGAGAGCAAGGGATTCATGTGCTTATCACTGCTACTGCGTTGATGTAAACATCGGCCAATAGCATATCTGCTGGGTGGATGCTGCTGTGCATGCTGCTGGGGTGCTGCTGCTGCTGCTGTTGCTGCTGCTGTTGCTGCTGCTGTTGCTGCTGCTGCTGTTGCTGCTGCTGTGAGTACTGCCTGGCATGGTACGGCTGGGACATGTCTGCTCCATTTGTCTTTCTGCGGCCACTGACCTGATGTTTGTACGTGTAGCCACACTCTTGTAGAAGGGCTTATCAGATATGGGTTTGCCAGGGATCCGGCTGAGTCGTTTGTCTAGGATCCAAGCATCCACATAGCGGTCACCCTGCAGCAAGAAACAGCCAGCAGATAATATGACCTTTCACTGGAAGCGCCACTGCTGTCTCTAGCTCAATATCTGGTACCAATTCAACTTATGGCAAGCTATGGAACACCTGCGCTTTTGTTCGTGTGATAGTCATGTGTGCACAGTCCCAACTCCGTGGTGCAGTCGTTTTCTTGCCATTGGATGCCAATAGACCCGTTCTCTGCTATTGCTGCCACTGAACATGAGATGCAGTTGTGGGTAAGGCACTCTGAAACCATAACATTTACCCTACATGCCAAGACTGTAACACTTTGCAGCATGAGGGGCCCACATGATACATGGCTGCTGCTGTCATCCTTTTGGTGTTACGTTCAACTGCATGCTGACCTGATCATGCTCATGATGGTCACATGCTGCTATAAATCATGGTTCTGCGGCTGCCAACTCACACTGGCAAGGGTTCTGGTCTGCTTGTCAAGATAAGAGTCTGGAGTCTTTCCTGCTTTGCAGCTGGCTGTGATGACAAATGGCTTCTGGCTGACGTTCTTCTGCTTCCCTGCACGACAGAAGAATGGCCAGGGTGTTTGGACTCTGACGATTCACTGGCCTGATTGATACTGGCTGGGACTGATGTAGGTAAGAATTTGAGAAGGTTGCAGGAGCAATGGCGCATGGGACGTACCTCGTGGTGTTTTATTGAAAGGGTCGCCAGCTGCAAGACTAGGTCCTTCTGAGAAGGTGCCAAATAATTCGCTGGTCATGTCTGAGTCTTGGAACGAAACACCAGCGTCTGCCGCCTAAAAGGGGTGCCTTGACACACCCAGTTGCATCACAACCAAACACCTTGCATAGAAGCTACACACACGCTAATATGTTGCTTTTATGTTCAGTTTCTGCAGGACGACAAGCGTGTGTGTAGAGCAGCTACCATCGGTGATGCTTGGTGGCACCGCAAGTCACAACCTTTTCTTCGCAAGAGCATGGGTCAACTTTTATACCAACCACAGTTTTCTGCTTAGGTAAGCACATATATCCGTTAATTGTGGGAAAGCGTTTTACGCCCCTTGACACCTCAGCGTACCTCGTACCGCCTGTCCTGCTACTGCGCAGCGGAGCGTTTTGTTCCGATTGTTTCAACCGCTTGAGCTGCTGTGACGCGCCAGGCATCTAGGGTTTCGCCTGGGTCACCACAACAAGAACTGCTCTAACCGAAGGTCACCTTTAGCAGACCACCCTTCATGCCTTAGCACCCATCCTGGCAGTGAACCTTGCTCATTCCAAAGTTTTTTCCTATATTAGGGCGTGAGCTGTTACATCAGCGCAATGTAAACAATAAATTCCCAGCACCATAACAATATGAAGTTTGTTATGTTAAAATGCCAGTCGGACTGGCACACGCATGCGTTGAGCAAGAAGCGACTGCTACGAACACGTGCCCACCAGAGTAGTGAAATCTCAAAGCTACAATGTACCAATGGGTCACAAGCCTTCCTAACGCCCTCTAGAAGATCGATACAAGCCCAAAATCAGGGCTTCCTGTTCACCGCACCCCCTGACACCCTGCAGTTTGCCCTGACGCGCTGCAAATGCGTCATGGCAGGTTGCTCAGCCGCTTCTGCACGTACTTCACCAGGTCTGCCTTCTTGCCGCGGCCAAGCGTGAAGAACTCGTCGTCCTCTAACCGGTGATCCGTGACCCATGCCTTCAGCTCATTGACCTGCAGCAGCAACAGGGGACGGCAGCTTTTAGATGCGTCCTACACGGTTTGGTCCTCCAGACATGGACAGAGCCGACACATTAATACGACCTCCGTCAGGCCTGCCCTGGGACAGCAGGGATGGGATGTTTGAAAGGCATCACAACCAGTGTAACCGAGAACAATGAATGCAAAGAAGTGTCAAAGGAAGACCACACACTTGTAAATGTTCCACCTAAAACAAAATAGGTCTAAGATATGGCATCAACCAGTTCTTGTGCAGATCCCTTGTGACAAACCCCAAGGCTTACTTACCGTCATCTTGCTTGGCTCAATGTCCTTGTTGACAGGGCCAAGTGCAGCAGCACCTCCACCGTCTTCAGCATCATGGAACGCCCCAGCATCTGCAAGCACAGGAAACAATGCACTCACTAACGATCCATGCAAGAGCCAAATAAATCAGCAGTGGAGATAGACTGTGTAGAGCCAGTAGCAAATAGGCTCTGCTTACCCCAAATGGCTCCCTCGGTAGCTGCTAGCTTCATCCTTCCTACTGCCTAATGAAGTGAAATTACAGCAAAGAAGGGACTCGGCCAATGCCAAGCACCAGTATTCCCTCCAAGCCACAGCACAGAAACACATAAATTCAGCCCAAGCAACCTTCAAAAGGCCCTAAGACATGGACATATGCTGCAAGACTCTGCTGCCCCCAGACAAAGCTGGCAACTCTATCAACTCCACCGTCGTCTGCAAGATCAGTGAAGCAGGCCTGGCCTGAAATGCTCTTCATACATGGCAAGATCTTTTGGCAGACTTGCCCTGAGATCCTCCATAAAACAAGAATACAAAATACATTTAACATCGGGGCCTAAGAAACACAGCCCCCAGACCCACCTGTGTCTTCCTCCATAGCATCTGGCTCCTGCTGCCGCACCCTCTGCCTCTTGCTCCCCCTGGCACCCCCAGTCTTCCTTGCAGTCCCCTCAGTCCCATCCGCCCCTACACCCCCATTCTGCAGCGCCGCCTGGCCTGCTGAATCCCCCGGCGTGGCTGTAGCTTGCCGCTTCCTGGCCGTAGCTGTACTAGTACCTGGAGCACCTGCTGCTGCTGCTGCTGCTACAGCTGCTGGTGTACGGCCTCCTGAGCCCCCTGCTGTGTGTTGGCTGCGAGCAGGGGAGGCCAAAGTGTCCAGTTGTTGTCGTGCTAAGCGCAGCAGCTCCTGGGTGGCATCATGGCTGGTACGCTCGTCAATCAGCTCCTTCTCCACCTGGTGCAACCTCTGCAGCAGCACAGACAACGGCATTGTACTCTCTAGTCCTAAGCACTAGCACGAAGCACATCCCAGGGGAGCAATGGTATGCGGTACGGGAGACATGCAGTGTTCGGTACAATATGCATGTTCTATTTCATGTCACGCCAATTTGAGGAGGCAACCCTTCAGCTATTAGCACTTCTAGTGACAGTAAGATGCCAATCATGTTATGCTAAACAAACAAACAAACATTTAAGGCTAAAACACCAATAGCTTGAGGGTTGCACCTTGTAATTGATTACAGGCAAGACTGAACAATTGTGCAATCCTGTAGTCTAGATTTTCTCACCAGCCGACCAATCTGCAGCAGAGCGAGTAGTACCGGTAGATCAAGAGCCACCACCCACCAAGATCTTTGCTTGGGACAGCATACCTGCCAAGCATGGCTTTATGTTCTTGCCCAGCTACCTCAATACTTCCTCCATCACACAGGAAGGTAGCAGGGCTTGCAAAGGATGCATCACTGCATGTATGCGCTTTTGTACCTCCACTTTCTGCCCATATGCTTATATAAGGGGAGACAGTCTATTCAACACCACGTTGCAATACCTGCACTGTCCCCAAGATACGCATCCACCTGGCTTGGCCTGTTGCATCAGTGCTTATTCACAGACATGTATCATACTAAACAAGGGCATGAAGCTCTTCTCCTGCCCATGCCTGCAACTTTACTATGTTGCGCAGAACTAAACATGTCTTGTCAGGCTGCAAAACCCAGAGACCCCTTGCTGCCGTCTATCCCAATTCCACCACCCTCAAGTGCTTACCGTGAGATTATCTGTGGCCTTCCTCCGCTCTGCATCCCGCTCCCCTTCAACCCTGGATCCTCCAACCCTGTGTGTTCCCAGCTCCTTCTCCTTCTCCATGAGTTGGCTGCGCAGGCCCAGGTTCTCTGCCTTGGTGCTGCTGAGTTCCACAAGCTGTGCTTCTTGCTGGGTCAGGGTCAACCGCACCGATGCCAGCTACGGCACAACCAAGCACATAGCAAGAGATAGGGCTTAGCAAATGATTCAGCAATCCATACAGCTATACAACATTGCCTACGAAATCGCAGCTGCAATTAGTGTTGCTCCATAGCATCACGGGACTATGCATGTCTGCGGACACCGTGCTGGTGCCTCCTTCATTTCAGCACCATACGCCAGCGCCAGCTCTGCCCAAGCCAGCATTTAAATTGGATGGATAGGTGCTTGCACGAGAGGCAGCAGGACATGCATTACAATTCTGCACACAGCGTCCAGCATTGCACTAGAGCCCCTATCCAAAGTGCCATGTGCATCTAACAAAAGTCCTCAATGGGTTCCTCAAGCACATTTTATAGCCATATACCGGTGCATGCATGTTCCTCAATGAGCACTAATCAATTCATTTCTTCCTCGGCATCCAGCAGCCCCTGCCTGAAGGAAGCAATCCCCAACAACTGCATGCTGCCTCAAAGCCTGCTTGACACCCCCTACTCACCTCTGATGCCAGGCGGCTGGCCTCCTGCTTTGCTGACAGTTCCTGCTGCTGCGCCTGCTGTAGCTGTGTTGTGCCTGCGCTGATGACCTGCTGCAGCCTCGACACCTCCTGCTGCAGCTCCTGCACCTGCACCAACCGTGCCTCCAACCCCAGGACCTGGTTCCGAGCCTCTGCCAGCTGCTCCTTCAACTGCCGCTCCTGGCCACCAACTGCACTCAGCTACATAATGGAAAAAGGGGATACTTGCAATGGATTAGCAGGGAATGCTTCACTGAGCAGGGGGTTGACCTTGAAGAAGCTTCTCAAAAAGTTCCTAGCAATCACTCACCTATTGAAGCTGAAGCATGCACACAGAACTTCACGAAGAAACATGCTAATGACACAAGCAAGTTTTATCCCAGCAACATTTCCAGAAGCTTGGACAACTCCTTCACACAATGCTTGCCTGCAGTCCCTACTATCAGAGGTCAATGCATACGTCTCTGCAAGCAAAAGCTGTTGCATTCCAGCTAGAACGAAGCAGGCAATCAAGACGAAGCCTGATACCTCATCATTGCTCCCGTACGGAACATTCAATGCTCAATGGGGAGGGCCACCTCAAAAGCGCTACCCACCTGCTCAGTAACCCGTGTTACAGCTGCCTCTGCCTGCTCCAGCTGCCGTCCCTTGGCAGCAAGCTCCCCCTGAAGCCTTGCTGACTCTCGTGCTGCCTCCAATGCCTGGGCCTGCTGACAATCTGCAGTATCCTGGGCCTCTGACAGCTCACGCTGCAACGCTGCCAACCTGCCACTGCTGTCCTGGGCTTGTCGACGCACCTGTACACCAGAGGATCAGATCAGTGACAATTGCAAACCAGCATCTACAACACACTATGATAAAGCAAGAGACCTATCGGCCAGGGCATTCAGATGTGCAATACTGCACAGCTTTACAATGAACTATGCCAAGCTGCTTACAGAGTCTCTCGCTGCACCCCAGCCCACATTAACAGAGCGACAGGTAAGGTACCAAGGTGCCTTGCCTCGTGTCCTCCGTAACTCCAATTGCTACTTTACATGTCCTTGACCAGTAGCAGCTGAACTGTTTTAATCACCCGCACCAAAGCGGGATTGAATCAAACCGGCTGCAGCCCAAGACCGTCAGCCAGACGGCCAGGAGTCGGGACCTGTCTTCTGCTGCATGGCCCTATGGCACCTGGACCTGCACCCCCATCCCTCAGGCTAGCCATTGCACAGCAAACCTCTATAATATCACAACCGGGCTTAAGATGCACATGTGCCACTGCAACAAGTCACAGGCTAGCACAACAACAAGGGAGAGTGGCCTTGGTCCTCAATTTGTACCATGTCAATGCCATTTCAAGCCTCTATGTGCACTCACTATGCAAAAGCCCGCCCAACTGCAGCTCTCCCTTCATGACCCACCTGCTCCAGCTGCTGCTCAAGTGCTGTCACCTTCCTCTCAGCTGCCTCCCTGACTGTGATGATGCCTGCAACATGCTTCTTGATGCCGATGATGCAGGTGTTCATCATGAACTCACTGGCCTTCTTGTACTTGTAGGGGCCGTTCTGGACCTTGAGCTCGTATTCATGCAGAATCCTGCAGGCAGAGCAAGCAATGTTAACCGTTGTACCCAGCTGGGATGTGCATCAAGCAAGCAGTCTGCAGATCGAATGGCATTTTACAAAAAAGAAAGAGCTTGGCTATCTATGACCTTTGTCTTTGCAACAGGGCATCGGCACTCACCATGCAGTACAACGTTTTTGCTGTACACCAATCATCATTGATACCTATCTTCTACACATCTGCCATGGGGATTTGACTCTCAGCATGCTGGCCTGCAGGCGAAAGATTACCCAAAGAACCCCTTACCTACAATTCAGTAACACACCATAACGCAATGTATCCTTCAGCCTAACATACGCATCCCCCCCCCCCCCCGATCACTCCTTACCCTTTCAGTTCAGCCTCCACCATATCCAGCGTGACTCCCGGTGTGGCCATCAGGCGGTGCAGCTGCATCTCTCCCTTGACGAGCATATCCTTGGCAGCCTTCTCCCCAACAACACGCAAGTTTGCAGCAGCTGTCTCATACCTGCCCTCAGCATCTGCTCTGAGCCTGCCCTCATACTCGTTCAGCACAGGGGTATCACCCAGGGCATGCTCCTTGAAGTACGCCAGAGCAGCTTCAAGAGCTTCCTGAAAGCAGCAAGCAAGGGACCAGAGCAACAATGAGCAGAGAAGACATCAAACTGGCGAGCAGATAATTAAGATCCTCTGCAGCGGCTGGAATTATTCTTGCATGTCCTTGCAGCACTTGCAGTTGCCAAAGGTGCGCATCAAGCCCCATGTTGTTGCTTCATTCTCTCTCGTTGCTCTTCCAGCACCTTTCAGGCGACAGGGCATCTTTTCTACTATAGACTGGCAAAGCACAGAGTATGGCCATTTCAGCTCTGCTTCAATTTGTCTGTATTCCAGGATGGACTGACTACAAGTCGCAAACGTGCAGCCTCCTCTGGATTGGCAAAAGAACCTCCAGCCACAAGAAGGTACCGCCCCTGCTCCCCTCAGCACAGTGCTGCTCAGACCCCATTCACAGCACCCAAGCTCACCTTGTGCATGGCATAGAGCTGGTCCTCCATGAGTGACGGGTCTTCCTTGAAGCGCTCTGCATACACCTGCCTGGCTCCGTCCAGCGCCTTCTTGCACTCAGCCCGCGAGACCCCTTGCCATGCTGTCACTAGCTCTGGCACGCCTCCCTCATTGATGGCCTTCACGTACTTCTCAGCAAGCCCAGTGTATGCCCTGCCACCAATCTGCACGCCATTAATCTCTAGGGGCCTGGCCTTCTCCCGAAGCAGCTTCATAAAGTTCTCCATACCCTGCAACAGTAGACAACACTTTGTCAAAACAGGGTTCTGCAGCCTGTGTCCTCAACAAGGTGCATAATCAAGACAGACCCCCAATTGTGATGTTGCTCAAGGTATGAGCCCCAGCAATAGGTTCCTCACAGAACATGCCTGGGTGCATTATTGGCCTCAGATGTAGGCAAAGCATTCACGTAACCTCGAGGCGTCGATGGCACAATATATAGTTCCCCTTACCCTACATTATAACGCATCATTTGCACCAGCTTCGATTGCAGGTTCGCATGGGTTCACGAACTCCCTAGAAGCATCCAAGCACCCCTGGACCTGCAAGAGGCTTCAAGCTTCAAGGCCGCTGCTATTCTAGCTGAAGAACATGTGCATACTGAATCATAAAGTTGCAGCAAAGCAATCTTGTCCTCACCTGCCTGAACTCTGGACGCAGCTCATGTGCTGGTAGCACGTCCAGCTGCTGCAGCTTCCCCTCCTCCATGGCTGGTCGCAGCAGGGTCCAGGCATCCCGGTCTGGGAACACAGCCTTGATGGTGCCTCGCATCTGCATACAGGCATGATAGGTGGCATGAGTACTGCTACTCCTATCGCCATTTTCCAATAATCGGGGACCCTTGCCAAAGCCACTACATGAGGTTATAGACTGTACAGCAGCCCTCATGCTGCAGCCATCGAGCCTGTAATGACCTTGGTACGCTTTCTGGGGCATGCTCACAGAGTCTGCCTCAGCCAGTGTATGTATGCTGTCAATGCTGTGTCCTGAGCTTGGCAAGTGCTGCAATGTCCAGCTTGTGCAAACTGCATGGCCATGGAGCAACCACAGCCAATTCTTACCTGGTTCCTATTGGCCACATCTGTCTCAGTGCCCGAGATGGAGTTAAGAGTCTCCTCCAGGTACTCTGAGGGTGTCAGCGTCTTCCGGCCCTCTTTGAGCAGTAGCTGGAAGTCCCTCAGCAACCAGATGAAGGCAGGGTGAAAACCAACCTGGCAAACAGACGGAGACTGTCTGTAAGGCCTTTGCTGCTGCTGAGCCATCCAGTTGGGGCTTGATGTGCAGGACAAGTCAGCAGCCATGCCAAATGCAAGACACACATCCAGTAGCACATGTTGCCAACCAAGCAGGAGTTACTCACTTGCACAGACAGGCCATGCAGTGTTATGGCCACAGACAGCAATGGCAAAGCGTAAGCAGTTGCTGAAACCGCAGAATATGAGCATAGTGCAATACATATGGAGCCACGGCTGCAAGCTACAGCACCAGGACAAGTATTTGCCGGAGACACTTTAGTTATGAGAGACATTAGTGATGACAGACTAGTTTTCAGGGAAGCACCCAGCAGGGCCAGCCATAGTGTGCAGCTTTCTCTAGCTCACCTGTCCCCTCTTGCCCTTGATACGCTTGGCCAGCTCACACACCATGGCTAGCCGTTCCACTGCGATAGAGTCAATGGCGCCCAGCTGGTTGAAAATGAAGACACTGGACAGCAGCACTGACAAACAGAAAATCTGGGCACTGTGCTGGGAGCCCTGCAGTTGAACAAGATATGACATGAACATGTCAGTTCAGTCATCCAAGCTCATCTCATACAGGGGCCTACTGCTGGGATGGGAGGCCCCTCAACCTGCTGCTGCATTGCATTGGTTGTGAGGCAGTTTCTCTGCCTTGCTGTATGCAGCTTGGGCACATGCTCCAACATCACACAAGCTCCTTCGGGGATAGGGGCTTTGGAAGCCTGTCTGACATGGCGTGCATGCAGCTCCGGCGCATAACATACTGAGTCTGCCCGAGTTGCTTCACAGGAAGCTGAAAGAACATAACTCACGGCCATTGCTTAGTGCACAATTGATACCATCATGATCAGGCCTGCCAGCTGATGTGCTAAGCTGATGATCACACCGCACCTGGTCAACAGCATCCACTCCCTCACAGTCCATGAGCACCTGCATACAGTCATTGGTCGTTGTCAGGCATGTTGGCATGTTCTTGCCCAAACTGCATGGACGACAGCGAAAGGCATGCCAGTATTCAATCTTTCTAGACATGACGTACATATATACTGGCCACTGGCCTTACGCACCGTGTTCAGCTTGGTCCCATCTGCTGCTGTCACTGGTATTGGCGCTGACCATATCCAAATACCCCTCGTGCAGGATTGATGGGTTGGTGAGACAGTGAAGCCTTTCGGCTTTTGCATGCTGACGCCGGTAAGCGTGGTAAGCATCTGATTCAGCAGGAAGCTCTTTCCCTGCCTGGCCCTGCCGCAGACGGATATTGTGCACAAAGGGCCCCGGACGTTCTTGAGCACCGACATGGCATCTGCTCCAAGCTCCCACTGCTTGGTTTGATCATTAAGCCCAATCAACAACAGCGGGCGCCCATTAGCAGCCTGGGCTGCTGCAGGATCCACTGGGGGCGTCTTAGCCCTCACGCCAAACCAGCTAGCCATGTCTGTTGTTACCGTTGAAAGGCCCAAAGGAAGGTTGCAAGCCAAGCTTAACACGGAGGCTTAAGGCCGCTTTCTAGCAACAGAAGTCATATACATGCATTCCAGACACGGAACTGCTTGTCCTCACGCTCTAGGCTGCCCCATAGGCAGGTGCCAACACCTCACTCCTATAATGGACATGGCACGGTCTCACCCGCTGGATGAGCCAAGCATGCAACAAGCAAGCTACGCCTTGGCACTGTCTTGGATTTGGTGCTATGCTGGCTAGTGTTACACACCATGCTGTGCAAGGCGGGAATCGGCACAGCTATTTGCAGTTGCTGCTCCGAGACCCTGCCTGATGGGGTCCATTGCTTACTTAGTTGGCAAATGGCAGCAGGATCTACAAGTGAACCAGTTCGCGCCTTTTTGTGACTGCTCTGTTGCGAGAAACAATAGTATATGTTGTGAGTCTGCCAAGTTATCGCCCACTCCAGTGACATCAGGGTTGTCCAGGACTCCCGGAAGAGCGCTGTAGTGAAGTGTGCCTGGTGCAGCATAACATAGAGAGAGATTTAGTAAGAGTTCTTGGATCCGCGTGCTTGCCATAGTCGATATGGCTGCAACACTAAGCAAAGCAGACACGCGGTGCTGCACGCCTGGTGTGCCCGCCTCAAAACGCATGGGCTTGCCATCACAAAGCAACCGCCGCATCCTTCATAGAAGTAGTAAGGGGCTATGCCGGCACAGGCACATGCCGCTCATGCGTGCCAAGGAGTCAAGGTCAGTTGCAGATCCCCCACGACCCAAGCCCGCGTGCATAGCTAGAAGCTCATGCCCAGGTTAATTTCCTGCAGTGAAGTAACCGAAGTGATCGTAGACCCAAGCACAAATGCAGCAGCTGCAGTTGAGGTGTCAGTGCCGACAGCAGAACCAGCAGTTGAATCTCACCCACTACAGGAGTCAGCCAAGGTCAGATGCCAGGTTCTGGTGCATGCAGTCGGTTAAGCGAGTGTGATTCTGACTGGGAATGTGCACATGCCTACAGGACCTAATATCAGAGTTAACAGATGAGCAGCAGTTTGGGAAACGTGGCGAGGTCTGGTTCTTTGCTCAAGTGGCTACTTTCATCTTCGTGCTTCTGCCTCCTTTTGGGCTCAAGGTGAGTATTCCAGTGCCAGATGTGCATGAGCAACTGTGGGTATCACCCTATGAAGCAGTTGGATGTGAAGCACCATTCAGAGCATGGGCAGGGCCTTGGCAGTCTGCTTGGACCACAGCAATTCTCAACATTGGGCAGTGGAGCAGGCAGCAAGATGCCAACTACATGAGCGGCAAGGGTATTGAGAAGCCGATACAGTCTAGTAGGTGATCCATCAACAGGGTGGCTGCAGTAAACTGAGCAACTGCTGTTGCTGTCTTTGCAGGGTCTGGTGGATTTACTGGCCACGTTGCTCCTGACAGCTGGGGTGGTCTTCATGTGAGTATGGGATTAACTGCCAATGAGGCTGTACTTGAAGTCAAAATTCGGCCCTTACTGAGGGGTTTGCATTACTACCGATGCAAAGGGGGCCTTGTGGTGCTTGTGCACTTTTCCGGCACGTTTGCTTTCCTCTGATGTAAAAGTTCCTACTGCAGTCAGCATGGCAGCGAAATGTCTAGGCTATGGAGGTCAAGGGACATTGTAAAGCACTTAAAAGAGCATTAAGATAGGGCAGTGTCATTTTGCTAAGCATGTGCATGTACTATAGCCTCTGTCTGTCTCTATCACGACATGGTCTCCTGCCGTTTGTCTCTTCAAGGGTTCTGAGTGCCTTCGTTTTGTGTTGTTGCAGTATCTATGGCTTAATGAGCTTAGGCCGCTACCTGTCCCCCTTGCCTGCCCCACGCAAGGTGCACAAGCTCATCACCACTGGGATGTACAGTAAGTAGGGCCGAGGACAGCAACAGACCTATTTACGTTCTGGAGCGTCAGCAAGAGTTCATGCTAGAGGCCAGGGGCGCGGGTGACAGTAGACACACATGGGCTTTGAGAACTGCAGCACAGCATCCAACAGCATAGAGTAATGGCATCAAGCTGTGGCAGAAGATGCAATCGCTGTGCATCCCATTGCAGAAGCAGAGAGTTACGACCCCAACGAAGGCCTGGACATGACACGCTTTTCAATGCAGGTTGTCCCATACATTTCGACATGGTGCACTTTGCAGAAGCTTCCTGCATGGAGTAAGTTTCTCCCATTCTGGCATGGTTTGATATGGTTGCCAGCAGGCAAACTCCCTTCTTGGCTCATGGCGCATTCAACTCAAAAAGGATTTCACGTGTCATTCTGTTCTGTTGTTGTGCAGCATATGTCCGCCACCCTATGTATGGCGGTCTGCTCATGGCCGCTCTGGGGTTGGCAGCCATTACGCGGAATGAGTGTCGACTGGCACTGACAGGGTTGCTTTGGCTGGTTTTGGAGCAGAAGGTAAGCAGGATGTTAGCAGAGGCAGCAGTATTAGGGGGGGGGGCAGCTGGCATGGAATATGGTGGAGCAGCTGGGGGGCAGGCAAACATGTTTTTATCTGTGTACCTGCACTAGAACTGCACTACGGGGCCAGTTGCATGTGCTGCAGCTGCATAGTGGGTCTCAGCTTGCAAAAAGGCATGTTGGGGGGAGGCTTACTAATGAATGCAGCATTGGTGGGGTTCGTGGGGCTCTTGAGCTGGGGCCGTTTGTCTTCATGCTGCCCGCCGATGCAAGATTGTATGTTGTTGATCAGCAAGCCAAACGTATTTGCCATTCTGCATCATGAAACTTTACTCTCATTCAGTGGTGTTTGGCCCCCTGGTGTTGCCCAAGATTTTCTTGCTTGATTTTACCGCTGCTGCTGCTGCTGTTGCATAGGTTCAATTTGAGGAGAAGGCTCTGATGGAGCGCTATCCAGATTACAAGGAGTACAAGGCCAAGGTCAAGAAGTTCTTTCCATATGTATATTAGTGGATTCAATGGCATTGATGGCATCTCAAGTGAAAGGTTATGGATGAGGGCAGCATCAGCAGACGCTACAAGATGGTCCTGCTGGTATTTGGCAAGGGGAAAACCTGCAGGGAAAGGAGGAGGCGGCGTGTAGCTAATAAGGCATAGGTCAGCAATATCCCTGTTGAGGCCTTCTCAAGGCCTGATGTGAGGGGTGTACAATTTCAAGAGATGCATGACAGAACGGCTTGTGGATGGATGGGCTGCGGGTGAGCATGTTATGCTGCCATTCATTCATTCAAATCGTGTGTGTTATCCTGCTTGTATATTCGAGTGGGGAGCTTACTGCTGCATATGATCCAGTACACTCAGCAGCCCCATCAACTCGGTCAATGAGTGTCCTACCACCATGGGCGCAGCTGTTTAGCAGGCGGAGGGTAAGGAATGGAACTGCTGTGTGTGTGTGTGGGTGGGTGGGGTTGGGGGGTGTCTCCGATGTATGTACTCACTTGAGCGTGTTGTGTCCATGTGCCAATTGTGGGTTGCGTAAAGTGTGGACTGTGCAAGATCTCTAGAGTTTTGTTCCGCCGTTGCTCCGAAAGTTAGAGAGAGAGAGAGAGAAGTACTCCGAATGTTCGACTAATAAGTAATCCCGCAGGTTCTACTATCAATCCGCATGGTGCTTTTGCAATAGCATAACATAACAAACATTTAAGGTGTGGCAACCGCCAAGGGCTGCTAGGTCGAACCGACCAAACACACCAATACTACACATGTCCCTCCGCCGCATCGGGTTTTCGTTATGTATCACGGACCAATCAAGCAGCGTCCTCCGAGCCCAAACATCCGCACCGAAGAATTCTTCCACATCGTCAAGACACTTTGACCTTCATCAATCTAACCTCATTCAGCTGCTCTTGTCCCGCCTTCTTGGGACAAATGTGAAGGCAGCCTCCTCCACTATTCCCCAATTTTCCCTTTCCCCAATGTCCTTGCTTATGAATCTATAGATTACACGAGGGGGGGGCAAAAAAAAAGTGTAAGACCCCATCCTAAAAATCTGAAATTGCCCTCCAGACCCCCCCGCCCCCCCCGAGAGACTGTCTCAGAGGCCCCCCTGCTGTGTCTTTGGAGCTGTTCTAGGAGTCAGCATATGCTTCCACACTATAAATGACTTGGGTGGCATGAATATGTGGTTGTAACCACGCTATTGAGCCAAGCCTGGCACTGAGGGTTTAGGGGTCACTACACCCTAAGTCCCACCATGTGCACCTACTCCTGCTGTTTTTCTCCTGCAACACCTCCTGTATGACCATAGCGACGTCTGTGCATCACATGGTTGCCATTCTCATACCAAGAATTTAGGTTGGACATCCATGGTTCCGAAGCCAAACTGAGGCCTTCAACCCAGTCTAAGGGACTCTGCAGAAGCTGCGGGGCATCTAACTGGCATGACATCAGCAAGCTAGGGTAGCCAGAGGGTCCCTAGGTCCCTTTTCATGGTGTGAAGGGCCATAGCTGTCACAAATAAAGTCACATAAGAAAAAGAAAGTTGCTCAAAAAAAATCTAAAACTGACCTCCGAGACCCATCGACCCCCCCTCCCCCCCCCAAATTTTTTTTCTTCAGAATTTTTTTGGGGGGTGTCAGGGGTATAGAGGAACCCTTCCCTGACACCTGTGCCAAGTTTTGACCAAAAAGAGAGGATGGGGTCCGAAATTTTTTTCCTTGCCCCCCCCTCGGATTACAAGTTGGCCCCACACCGGAGCAGAGCCAAACTAGGCTCCATGGGCATCTAACTCCTGAGTCCCCAAGGTTTTCAATTTTGGGAACGGACTGTCATCAGCAGTGACTCGCTCATCAACATAATCAATCAATCAATCAAAACGCAAGACCAGCTATGCCAATGGCCAAACAAACCTAGGCCATAAACACAAGGCTCCTGATCACAAGCACGAAGCCACTAAACCGATGGTGGATTTGCCACACACAAGCTGAGGCTAGATGCAACGGCGCGCACACCAAGGGGAACCAAACAAGACCACTGAAACCCAAAACCTCCACCTCCATCACACATGGGTGGTGGGGAGGCAGCAGGATCAAGCAACACCCTGGTAGGGGCTGGAGGTGGCTCCCACCACCTTGGTACTGGTGAACCACCAGCCTCCCAGCCACTGAAAGGCACCACATGGCGCTCCACATGCTCTTCAATTGCTTGCTTAGTGTGCTCTCTACACCTCACTATCCGTTGCCTTTCCCAAGGGTGCGTAAGATCCCACAACCTCTTCCTCCAAGCACTCTTAATCTGACATGAAGTCTCCCAACTCCCCTCATCTTCACCAAGCACCTTCAGATCAGCACACACGCATTTCTCCCAGGTATGGCGAGGCCTACCCACTTTCCTCGTCATTTTACCTCATCAGACGAAAATGTATCAACCTTGTACTCAACCAGACTTAATTCCTGAAGCGTCTCACTTGTCACATATGAACAAACAAACAAACAAAGAATTAAGGCGTGGCTGCACCAAGGCAGCTATGTCGAGATGACCAAACACACCGGGGTCAAACCCCATTTCCCTACTCAACGGAAAAGGAAACACCACAGAAATGGCAAAAGGACCAACACAAAATCTGTAGCTACACACTCTATCAGGAGTTCAAGTAAGCAATTGGGGATCAACCATTAGCTTGCACTTCTATAAACTCTTCAAAGTCTGATGCATCCTCAAATTCTGAATTAAACAGATCCAAATGTGTGTCATATCAACCAGAACCTCTGATAAGAGATGCGCATTAGAACCTCCAGACTTATGACAAAACCATGCCACCCTGGTACACACAGCAACGAACTTCACTGTTGCATATACCATGTCCGGGCTTAACAACCTGCCCAACACACCCCAGAACTGGGCATATGTTGCCATGTTGTGCCTAAAAGCCTGGGATAATTGCATGCATCTTCTCCCGTGCATCCACCATGGTTGGATGAGAGCACACCAGGAGGCAGTGTGTCTCATCGTCTAGGCATGCTGAGGGACACCGCAAACAAACCCGCTGACGGCGGGGTAAAGGTGGCTGCACCCACCTTCCTGTGTTCACTCTCAAGTGATGACACCCTAATCTAAATCGCAAGAATCTCACCAAGACCCGATGAGGGAGGGGCAAACGGTAAAACTCTGGGACTGTACCCAATGCATGTGTACCAACATCCCTGAAATAAAGGCCCACACGAGAACCAAGCCCATCCTGCACTAGTGACAATCGCATAATATGCTCCAGGTACCGCCTTGTGATGGCTGATTCTACTTCACTCTCATCAATGCACTGCCCGTTCTTGAACCGTGCCAGTAAACCCCGCTCTGATGACAGAAGGGTGCGTAAAACTTGGAACAAAGCATGCACCAAAATCTTTGCAGCCCTACTTGCTGCAAAAGCATCTTCCACATTCTGGCGCAAGGCACCTTTGTATGCACAACTATCATCCAAAGCAACAAGAGCATTATAAAACCGAACGCCGGGGCGCAGGTAGGCATGCACTAAAGGCTCACACCCAAGCTCGTGCAACAACGGCAACAATGGGGCACTACTAGGCAGTTTCAGCCATTTGCGGATCAAACCACATCGCTTCACCTCCAGGAAATCAGCTAGACTATAGAACTTTTTCAATAACCAGCGATCAGATGACCATAACCCAGGTATAGAAAGCAAACTCCATAATTCCGAACCATATAACCCAGACGGCTCAATCACCGTATGAAGCAATTCCATAAAAGCACTAACCTTCCCAGGGGACTTCATTGACCTAGCAACCCTTGACACTCCACCAAATTTGGAACAAAGCAATCTCATACTTCAACCTGATGCGGTGATATGCAGGGCATTTAAACAACACATGATACTCATCCTCTACCGTGGAAGCCCACGTGCAATTTTGACAAACCCTCAGTGACCTTGGCAACCTAGGGTTCAACCATCCCCCAGTTTCCACCCGCAAATGATTTGCACCAGTTCGCAAACGCATTCATTGTTTAACCTGAGCAAAGGGAATTCCACCAGTATGCTTAATGTAGTTGTGTAGTAAGCCCACACTTGTTACATTGAATCAACGCCGAACACTATACATCTCTCTGGATCTTCCCTACATAACTGCCAATTAGACTGGCTCACTTCCATCACACACACTAGCTCAAGACATAAATGCACACATCAGCAGTACAACAGTACATACTGAGTGGATGTTGACTGGATCAGAGCTGCAAGCTCCACATACAGCTCTTAGCTGTAGCTACCTTCCCCCCCTCACAAAAACTAAGGCAACAGCCACGAAAAGGGGACTGCTATTTAAGACTACACAACACACTACTAGGTAAAGACTGTTCAACCAGCACCAAAAGACTGCTGGCCTAACAACATACTTCAGCGGGGAACACCGCTGATACATGTCCGGCAACACTATAAACTAGGCTTTTGCATGCTACACCATAAAACTAAAACTACGGAGAACAAATTCTCGTATCCGTCACCAAAGAACATGCTGAATGCGAGGGCTTAGCCTACGGTCCATCCACCACGGGACAAAATCCACCCATAGGGGACAAAATCGGAATGGTAGGCGCTGTTCGTGCCAATATACCCATGCAGGCAGCAGCCGCAAGCTGCGCCAAGGCTAAACCCTATGCACTTGAGGCTTAGGCTGGAGTGCCACAGCCGAACATGCACCGCATGCAGCACATATGTTCCAGCATACTACAGTTGGGCATGCCTTTGGGGTAACCCTTCTCCTGTGCTTGACCATCCCCCTGAGGTACAGCAAACCAACCATTGTATGTAGCAACCCTCACGACTGATGTATCTGCTGTCCTAGGGCCTGACCCTAGGCCCTCCCAAGGCTCTATTGAAGTAGTTCACATGTGCCTGGCGAGGGGTAACTGATTATTACAAGTTGGCCCCATGCACTTGTGCCCGCCGAGATAAACTACGGTCCCAACCCTTTTTAGCAGCCATCAAGTTCATCCAGCGCACAAACATCCGCACCAAGGAATTTTCCCACATCATCAAGACATATTGACTGCAGCCCTGTCAAAGTAACCTCATTCAGCTGCTCTTGTCCTGTATTCTTGAGACAAATGAAGGTTGCCTCCTCCAATTCCCCAATGTTCCCAAGCAATGATCTTAGAGACGCACATGGCTCCTGCACCTCAGCCCCCAGCAACAACCACAATGGCACTCCCTCATTATGGTATGTGCAATGACAACCATACCAACTAAACACAAGATAACCTTAGTAGGCACAGCAAGAACATTAACACAATAAGCTGCCCAAGTTCAAGCCAGCTCAGTAAATAGATGTTTTTTAAAGCAGTCCTCTCACTTCAGCACCAACATGACAACTATGCACCCCCAGGCTGGACATAATAATAGCCATTGCCCCCCCTGTTGCAATAACAATAGCCATTGCCCCCCTGTCACAATAACAATAGCCATTGCCCCCCTGTCGCAATAACAATAGCCATTGCCTCCTTCCTTTCAATAACAATAGACATTGCCCCCTTGTTGCAATAACAATAGCCATTGCCCCCCTGTTGCAATAACAGCCCCTTGCAGCCCCATTTCAGAGCTGGATTTGCTTGAGTAGGAAACATCGCTGTCATACAGAAGGAACCCCACCACCCTGTTGAGAGGGAGAGAGGGAGGCAGGGACTCTGCTACTGCTACTTGTCTTGCTCAGCCATTGCCCAGCAGCCAGCAAAGTGACTTGCGCACCATGAGGCGTCTGCCCAGTGGCAGTGTCCCTGGTGAGTAGGGTGCCATGGCTACATCGTATTGTGCCACTTGCAGCCATGTGAGCTGACCATCAATGTAGCAGGTGGTGCACATGTCCAACCTGGAACAGCAATAACAGCAGCATCAGCACAAAAGAACAGCAACAGCAGCAGGAGAAGGTGAAAAAACAGCCACAGCAGCAGCAGCAGGAGGTGCACCTTAAGGCTATGGCCACCTGGCAATATGGAAATTGCAACCAGGTCAGATGGCAATCAATGTAGGAGCTGGTGCACATGTCCAGTCTGGAGCAGCAACAGCAGCAGCACGAAAGAACAGCTGCAGCAGCAGCATGAGTATTCAGTCCTTGCTATTCCAAAACCTAACCAGGAGTCCCATGGCAGACATATTGGCACATACATGGCGCAAAGGGATAAAGTAGTTTCAAGCCTCTACCTATTGGGGACTTGCTGCCACCATTACGGCAAGGCACTTGTCAGACATATTCCTGATTTGCATGTCATGCAATGGGCCCCACACCTCAAGCTGTTGCAAACGAGCAAGGTGCTGCAGTGAGCTGAATGGGAGCTGGAATGGGTTCAAGGTTTAGCTCGAGATATTACTTTTTCAGGGTTAGGGTTTAGGACTAACGCTGCCAAGCTGTTGGAGACAGACAGACATAGGAGTTGCACAAGCAGGACACTGGTCCGTGGAGATCAACAGCAACAGGCGCCAGAGATGACTGCCTGCAGGGCCATTTTGTAAGCTTGGGTTTACTCTTAGGCATTCGCTATACTGCTACACAGCTGTCAGAAAACAAAAGACAGATGTCTTGAATGTCTGCACCTGGGTTTGTATGCAACCAGAAAGGTATGACACGATAAGCCTAACCCCAACCATAGGTTCCATCCCCTTGCAGCACAACCCCTGCTCACCATTTCAGTTTAGTATGGATGGCATTCAACCTCTGGCCCAGGCTCAGCAGCTCATGGTGGATGCTGGAAGGTGCTGCGCCACCATTGGGCCCTCTACTGGTAGAGCCACTTCCTCCACCTGTCGCCGCTGCTGCTGCTTGTGCTGCTGCTGCTGCTTGCGGTGCTCCACCTCCTGCTGCTGCTGCTTGTCGTGCTCCACCTCTTCCTGCTGCTGCTGCTGCTTGTAGCGCTCCACCTCTTCCTGCTGCTGCTGCTTGTATTGCTCCACCTCCTGCTACAGCTGCTATGGCTGCAGCTGGGCCCGGCTTTGGTATTGCGTTCTGCAGCAGTCCCAGCTCCTGGGTGTCTTCTTGCAGAAGATGCTGTATGCGACCCATGATGGCAGCCTCCTCCTCATCTAAAGGCTTCTGGATGGTGGAGACGATATCTAGCCCCTATGCAAGAACAGGTGCATGCAGTCAAGCATAGCAAAAGATGATTACATCCAGTGATATGCCTTAACAAAGGCGCCCCAGGCTGTGATGCAAAGCAGATAGCATAGCATACTGGAACTGAAAATGATGACAATATTGTGGGAAAGGACTGTGGCAATGGAGTATGGTGCATCAGCAGCAGTAGTTTAGCCATTTGCATTTGCATAACATGCTAGCAACAGCGTTGAGCGTAGCATGCAACAATATTGACCATCTGTGTTCCTTGCGGTTCCTTCTGTATGACAGCGATGTTTCCTACTTCAAGCAAATCCGGCATTTGGCGGACTTGAACAGGGCAGCACACCTGCCCCAATCCAGCATATACTAGCTTTCCCAGGAAATACGTCTCCTTCAGTGTAAAGAAGAGAAGTCCCTTACCAAGAAGGAGAGGAGGTGCATGAGCATGAGAAGAGCGAGCATACGTCGAAGTATCCTACATATCCTCCTGAAGGCTCCCTTCCGAACCAAACAGCCAATTCCATAAGCCCACTGACTTCCACCATCACTTCCTTACATTGACTGCGGCTCCACTATTGCTGCCATGCCTGATTTAGCTTGCATAGAAGTTCTCTCAGAAAGCTCAATGAAAGCTTAGAAAAAGATTAGAGAAGCTCAAGAAAACTTGGTTATGGCTTGACTAACCTTGAAACAGCTCCAACTGTACAAGTGAGGGATCATGGCCCAGATGAACGATCTGCTCAGCTGGTCCCAGGCAGGCCCATCCTGCAGCTCTCACCTCAAGAATGGCATCCAACTGCTCCTGAGACAGCTGCAGCTGCTCTATAGCTGCATCCATTCTTGCACCACCTGCAAGCTGACCCATAGGGTCGTCATCGTTACTGACCAGCACGCCTTGGAAGAGTGGCTGGGAGGGGTTGGCAAGCAGGTGGTACAATGCTTCTGCCATGCCCTTGATGTAACGGGTTGCAAGGGTGCGGAGGGAGTCAAAAGACGGCTTGCCACCTGGAGAAGCTGCAGCTGACTGGGAATAAAAGATGAAGGGAATGAGGAGGGTTAGGTCTACACAGGACAGTCAGGCCAGACGTATCATATAGTGCTGCACCTTCTTTCAGAATGCAGATAGGGTCAACTTCACTCGCGTTGTTGAAAAGGACAACAACATAAAATACAGCCGAGCACATAGAGCATTAGAAGCAGAGCAGGGACAGAGGCCTTTTCAAAGGGGGGTCTGGCTATCTGCAAGTCTGTCAGCAATGCATGGGGCACCATGTCAGTCCAGGCACATTGGAACACTCCCAAGAAGCATGTCAGACCTAAGCAGCAACCTAAGCATTGCAGATGTGGCTGTGTAGCTCCACAGCACGTCAAGCAGCGTCATACCTGCTCTTTCAGCAGCATTGCTTACAGGCATCACTAAAGATCTATCAGCTGACGCTCTGACGCATGACCTCAACAGCATGCATTGGCAGCACACCACCTCAGCGTACATCCGAGATCATCTCTCCATTCAAGTTCATGTTACATGTTATAGAGATCTATAAACAAGGTATGGCTTCCCTTTGGTAGACTCTGTCAGCCCCTCACCTCCACGACATTGACACAGCACATGCGGTAGTGTTCAGCCCCAATGCAAATATTGTCAGCAATTTCCTCCGGCGTGAGGCTCATATGCCAGGCAACATGGTCCCTGAAGCCTGGAGCGTGGATGAAAGCGATCATTGCACAGTTGAAAAGGCTGAGCAACCCCGAGTCTAGTGCACTGCTGTGTGCTAACCGGCATAGGCTATCGTCTTGCTTGACAAACGACGCAATGGATGCTTGCAGCTCCCCAAGCCCTGAGGCTTGCAGCTGTTCAGCCACCAATGAGGTAGCACCCAGTGCTGCAGGATCAAGTGAACCGATGCGCTCCTCCAGCTCGAGGATGGGACCTTCGTACCCGCTCATGAGCCCCTTATCGGCGTTGAAGGCCTTGGTGCATTCCAGTATGAGCCGTAAAGAATCGCACAGGTCTTGCAGGAGGTGGCTTCGAGCTTTAAGCTCTTCACGTGCTGCCAGCTGCCCCGCCAGTTGGGCTTGTAAAGCGGGCACCTCGGCTGACAGCTGACGAAATGCTTCCTTAAATTTACCATAATCACTCATTAACTTCAAGGGCCCCTTCCGAACTTTCGTGACATCGATAGTCACTCGCCCCTTGCTGCGCTCTGTACGCTTCATCTGACGATATCCCCAAACGTCTATGTACGGGGGACGTATAGGTCTCAAACGCAGGTAAGGGCCCGTTCCCACAGGGAATGAAAGCTCCGCAGCTCCGGCAATTTTAGTCCGGGCCGGCTGAAACTCAAGGATCGCGGAGTTGTAGTCGCGGAGATGTAGGTGCTTTCCACACTGGGATCAACAAGTGTCCGGGAAGCTGAACTACGGACTCTTGGAGTGGCTACAAATGAGTTGAGTGAGTGCCGGCCGAGTGATCACACTTCCACAGTGCTTCAGGGGTTCGATCCCGCGAGTGATCAACCACGGGTCGGGTTCGGCTCGGGTTCGGGTCTTCAGAGTCGCTCTTTCAAGTCCTCGCCTAGTCATTGTGGCCCCTACTATGACAACGTTGCCATCTTCAGGGCTGGTCGCGAGCAGGACAGTTCTTCACTCCCCATGTGCCGGACGCATCCCAATTTTCAACTTGCGCACAGATTCCGAAGGCTAGCAACCAACCCACCCTGCACTTGAAGGCAGCATACAGGCAAACCAATAATGCCCTATAATAATTCCTAAATCACACGATCCATGTGCCCTGGTCAGCAGCAGAGATAAGCTGAATGAGCGAGAGATAACGAACCACGCAAAGAAGGAGAGAACCCCGCTTCTTGCATGCATAGCTAAGCTGAATGAGTTCAACACGTGGCCGTTGAGTCACAGCTGGCAACAGGTCCCTCCCCCTACCACCATTTCAGCCAATAAATGCTTCTAAAGCTGCTCCAACATTCACCAACGTCTGAAATTGAGGCGGCTCCTTTCATCAGCATGTCCCCTTACCGTGCTGCCGCTGCTCTTGCGGTTTACCTTCCATTGCTGCTGCCACAAACCCCTGCTGCTCTTGTTGCTGCTGCTGCTGGTGTAGTACTTACTTCTGTTGCTGCTCTTGTTGCTGTTGTTGAATCACCTCGACTGTTGCTGCTGCCACCACTCCCTGTCCTGCTGCTGCTGTTGCAGTACCGCCTCTCTCGCTGCTGCCGTTACTCCCTTCTGCCCTTGTTGCTGCTGTGATGACCATCCAGGAGCATCTCGTCATCACCATACATGTTGCACTAACAGCCCTGAGAAGCCGATCTCAGTCTTAGATCAGGTCCCAGGCACAAGAATGGCCTCCCCTGCCTTGGCCCAGCTCATCAGCCCAGCCATTGCAAGGTGCTTGCCTTGTGCCACCTCCATCCCTGCCTACAGACATACAGCAGGTCAACATTATGGTACAAACAACACTGGTTGGTGGTCTGGAAGCCAATGTCTCCAGATGTATCCTGTGGTGTGTTTGGTCAGCTCCACCCAGCAGCTCTGCTGCAGTTGCCACACCTTCAAGGGTTTGTTGATATTGCCTCAGCTCTCTCATAGCTTCAGCTCTCACTCTCCATCATTCACTCTCCACAAGGGGAGGATTTGGAGTCATGCCATGGAATGCATGGGCTGCAAGCTGTGCTGTCATCTATCTCATATACCGTAATCTAATCACACCCCCACACCCCTAAGAAACTGGTTGGAGTCATGCTTGAGTCCTGCACGGCCAAGAGAGCTGTGCAGTGGTCTCTCTTAACATATAACTTATTCACTGCATCAGCCACACAGTAAAGGACTTGGTGATACCAGAATTCTTCCTACAGAACAGCACGCATTTCATTGAGAGCAAACCCACCCCTAT
This sequence comes from Pseudopediastrum boryanum, assembly GCA_963556185.1. NCBI lineage: Eukaryota > Viridiplantae > Chlorophyta > Chlorophyceae > Sphaeropleales > Hydrodictyaceae > Pseudopediastrum > Pseudopediastrum boryanum. Next base: position 3,795,148 of record OY744494.1, read on the forward strand.
CTTACTGCTGCAAGTGAATGGGAAGGTGCAAGGAGCACTTGCGGTGCTGGGGCTGCTTGATTAGAGTTAACAGCAGCCCAGGTGGCAAAGTGATAATGTCATTTTAGGGCACCAGCACCCACAGCAGCACATGTGTTCCCCTCACACCTCCAAGGCACCTAATTCCTCAAATTTAACTCTTCCCTTAAGCAGTTGCTCTTTATGATCGTACTCATACAAAAGCTTTGAAATATCTAAAATAACCAAAATTAAAGCACCAGCTAACCTTTTCAACATGGCATTAAACAGCTAACAAAAAAAACATTGGCCCAGCTTCAATGGCCACCAACCTCCTCATTTCTGTCTAATTCCGTGATCATGGGTGCCTCAGGACAGCATGGAACTACTTTGGACTGAAGCAAGAACAAAGAAAAACAGGATGGAGCAATACTCCAAAGCAGCCATCTGCTAGCGGTGGGACCCACCAGTAAATGAAGTCCTGCCCTCGTAATGGCTGGCTCCACCTGTTTAGTTTGACTGGCACCAGCATATACACGTTGCTCTTGTTCAGGGCAGCCAGCCTGCTGCATGCTGCACCTCGCTCATCAGCACCTGGATGTCTTGAGCTGCGGCAGCTGTCCACAGCCTGCTTCACCACTGCTAGCTCCACTACTGTCTCAAGCGTGAAATTGAAGAATTAGTCCTGGAAGAGAGACTGACCCCCGCCAGGATGACAGGGAGCAAGGGGGGAGTGGTGCTGGCTCCAGAACCAACACTGTCTCTGCTGCTGCTGCTGAAGCTGTCAGCTTTCAGTGTGGTTTTCCTGGCTTTTTGCTGCTGCCGCTGCAGTGCCTGCTGCTGCACCACCACACCTACAGATCAGATGCATGGATGCATCACAAGGCAGTATCAGTAGATGCATGTGTGGACAGGTTCAGCGAGCTTAGCGAGACAAGGCGTGACCTCAACAACATGCATCAGCAGCGCTTCACCTTCGCTTCATGTCTAGTCTCATCTCTCCATCAAGCTCCTCGCCCTGCTGCACCCCCTAATGTAGTACTACTGCCTCCAGAGGCATAAATCACGACTTGAAAGCGACATTTGAAAGAATAAGAAGCTCAGAGCCAAGAGCCAACACGTCGCTCAAAGGGCTCCCACAATCGACTAGTAGTCCCAATAGTATGACGGTATGACAGACCATGTTGCATGCATGCCCACCCAACACAGCTCTTCCAAGTGAGCCACTCGTACCGCTTGCCTCAGCCACCTTCCCGCCCTTTCCGCCCTTTCAGCTTCCTGCACACGACCTTGTGCTGCTCCCAAGCATTCCTCTGGCACTCCTTGCTGCAGTAGCACACAGCCTGGCAGCCCCCACACCACCCCGGAGCACCAAACCTGCCCGCCCGCACTTTGGGCACCAGCTCCAGCTCACTCATACCCGACAGCCGCATACATGACATGCTGTTGCAGCCGGATGTCAGAGGTACACTGCTGCCAACATGTAGTGCCAGCTCGTTCAGATAGGACAGCAGCATGCTTAGCCTCATACCAGCTGATACTTGCTCTACTTCCGTAATGCTGCAAGTGCCCGGGACTGTACTGCTACTGCTGCTGCTGCCATGTACACCTCTCGTGCTGCTCTCGTCATCCTTAGAGAGAGAGCTGCTGCTGTTGTTGCTCACATTACCCGCAGCCCCGCCAGTCTGCTGGTTGCTACTGCTGCTGGCTACTCCCCCACCCAGGCTGCTGCTGCTGCTGCTCACACTGTTGCCACTCACACCATCCTGCTGCTTGCTGCTGCTCCTTCTGCTGCTTGCCACCTCTTTACTGGAGCTGCTGCTGTTGCTGTTAGTAACAGTAATGCCACTCCCACCATCCTGCTGGTTGCTGCTGCTGCTGCCTCCTACTCCCTCACCGAGGCTGCTGCTGCTCATGCTCATGCAACTCCTGCTACTGCCGCTTCCACCCCCCCGGCCCAAACCACCCCCTGTTGCAGCACGACCTTTCTGGTAGTTCACCAGACACATCGGTGGCCTAGCAAGCAGCGCCCGCAGCTGCTTACTCTCCAGCAACACCCTCTTACAAGCCTCCATCAGCACTACCCCCACCTCCATCAACCACTCCTCAAACCCTACCCCTCCTGTAACCCCACCAGCAGCACCCTCCAACAGCTTAACCCATGACTGCAAACAAATTGCAGTCTCTGTAAGCGGAATGGGGTTAGGTTTCCCACAGCAGAGCAGGCTGGGTGGGATGTGGTGTAAGCCAACAACTACACGTGAGCCGAAATAATCTAGGACATCTGCTACTGCTGCTGCTGCTTCCCCTGCCGCCAAAGGGGTGACGTCCGTAACGATGCGGAACTCAGAAGCAGGCTTCTTTGTTTTCCCTGATGTTGGCGGCGGTGGTGTGGCGGCAGCGGCCGGCAGGGCTGCTGTGCCTTGTGGTAGCGTTGCTGCTATGGGGTCTGGTAGGGGTGGTAACGCTTCTTCCAGAGATGCAAGAGGTGCTGTCCATTGGCTTGTACCCCCTGGCTTCATGACATCAGCACCATCACCTGAGTTTCCCACTAATGCTGATGCTGCATCAGCCTCTGTGGCATCCCCTGATGCCTTTACTGCCGCCCCTGTCTGTCCTGCCGTAGATCCCACCTTGCTGCTGTTGCTGCTTCTGCAACCTGCTGCTGTTGCTCCTTCCCCACCATTACAACCCCCTACTGCTGCTGCTGCCGCTGCTTTTGAGCCTAGCCCCACGACCGCACCCCCTGCTGCAGCTCCACCTCCTCCATTCATCCCCATTTCACCCAACACCTCTGCTACACCTCCTGCTGGTACTGCCTCCTCACCACTACTGCTACCTGCTGCTGCCGCCCCTGCTCCACCTCCTCCTCCATTCATGCCCGTCTCAACCAAGACATCTGCTACAGCTGCTACTGGTACTGTCCCCGCGCCACTCGTGTTACCTGCTGCCGCTGCCGCCCCTGCCCCACCTCCTCCCCAGTCTTCTTCCACTTGCTCTGGTGGTAAGTCCCCCACCCCAGCAGCTAGAGACATCAGCCCCCCAAGCAACCCCTGCGGCGAAGGATTATCCTTATTAATATTCTTCAGCTCTATCGCCACCCGTTGCCACATCTCTATGTCCACAGCCCTGCTGCTGATCAGAGCCACAACATCATTGGTGGTGGAAATGACAGTTGAAAGGATACGTGCGGAGGCCCAGAGCAGCTGCTGTAGCAACTGCTGCTCATGCTGCTGCTGTTGTAGCAACTCCTGCTCATGCTGCAGCTGTTGTCGCAACTCCTGATTATGCTGCTGCTGCTGGAGCAGCTCCTCCTTTAGCTGCTGCTGCTTTGACGTGTCGTGGTCCGTCAGCAGCAGGTCCTCTAGCACCTCCTTCTCAAACTGCTCCTGCTGCTCCTGCCAAAACTGCTCCTCCTTCCCCTGTTGCTGTAACAGTTTCAGCCTCTGCCTCTGCTGTAGTAACTTCTCCTTGTCCTGCCACTGCCGCAACAGCTGCCCGTGGGAGCTACCTGGCTGCTGCTCCAAAACCTCACCACACCCATCACCAGCCAGCTGTTCCTCTTTCTGCTTACCACACGCCTCATCCCTCTGAGCAACCCTCCCCTGCTCTGCCCCATGCTCTCCTGCATCTACCTTCTGCCTCTGCTGCTGCTCACTTCTTACTCCGTCCTCATCCACCAGACCCACATTCGCCACACACCCGACAGCAGCAGCACCACGTGTGCTCACAGCAGCAGCAGCAGGAGAAGCAGCACTAGCATGTGGCTGAGGGCAGTAGCGGAGGACAGAGTCCAGCACCTGCTTAGCTGCCTGGAGCTGCAGCTTCGTAGCGCCTGCAAAGGCAGGCAGACCCCATGCGCTGATCTTATATACTTTACTGCTACTGATCAAAGCACCCACAAGCGGCAGTACAACCGCTGCTGTCGGTGCACCTCCCAAACCTCCCGGCACTGCTGTTTCTGCCGCTGCTGCTGCTCTAGAGACCCCGGCACCTCTTCCAGCCTTCTCTCCTGCTCCTGCTGGTGCTGCCTCCCCACTTCCTGCTCGTTCTGCTGCTCCCTCTCCTCCTTCCGACGCTGACGATGCCTCTCCTGCTACTCTTCCTCCTCCTGCTGCTGCTGCTCCTGCTTCTCCTCCTCCTGCTGCTGCTCCTACTCCATTTCCTCCTGCTGCAGCAACTGCTGCTTCTGCTGGTTGTGGTGCAATCCCTAAGCTGCAGCGGCTGGGGTGTGTCAGCATAGCTACTGAATGTAGTGCATGTAGCAGATACTGAGTGTTCCATCCCCCTCGTGCTGTGTGGAGGAACATGTCCAGCAGGACAAACATCAGCGGGGTGGCTTGGAGTCCTGGTGTTGGCTGCAGCTGCTCTAGCGGGATGAGCAACATGGGCACCATATTACCACTCACTGCAGCAGACACAAGGAAGCAAAGAAATGTGAGAACAAAGTGAACAAAATGTGAGCAAAGAAATGTGTTGTTAGGGCATGAGCGCTGCTACTTCAATGGGGGTCCTCTGACAATCAGTGGAGCCTCTAGCTTTACAGTAGAGTGAGATACGCAGCTAGTGAGTTATTAGCATTGATACCACAGTTAACACTGATACAACGATAGGTAGCTCAAGTGTTAGCTCGCTTTTGGATATCCAAGAGCCTTTTCAAATACGTATTTTGCTCCCAATCCGGCAAAGATGACGAGTAGCACACAACACTGCTAATCTCGTGCTGTTGTGACACCTGCTACACATGCATATTGCGCAGCCATGCTACCTGAAAATCACAGGAATAACAGGTTCATTCTCGTTCTAGCGCATGATCAGGCAGGGACACCCAATGCCCGAACTGCTTCAATATCAACATAGAGGTGCTCGCACAGGCACATGAGCATCAACTGGGACATAGGTGTGCACCTCATCTCCCTGAACACATGCAACCAACTGGGGACTCTCAGTGAGACGAGCCGTCTGAGTGATGGCAATAAGTGGCAATAAGTGGCCGGAAAATGGGATCTGATGATGGCCAACAGGCCGAAACGCATAATCCCATGCACTTGATGTAAGAATTCATGATCGAAAGAAGAATGGCTTTGGCGTCCAACTATAGCTGCTACCTCGAGCAATATTAACACGCTCAGACGCGTCTGGCAGTCCACCCACCACATGTCTCACCTGCTCTGCTGCTCATCATACCACTCTGCTGCACACTCTCCCAGTCCACCTGGCCCCACCCCAAGGGCTGACATAGCAGCGACCGGAACACCAGCATCACCAACCGCGACGCAGGCAATGCAAAGATACTTGCCGGCGGCTGCCCCTTAAGCAAACATTCCCCTGCATTCTCAAAATCCGGCCGCGCTGCAAAGCAACTCACAATCACAGAGCCGCCCGACAGATCCACGACCGCTATCGCATCCTGTTTATTCAGGGTCGGTGGGTCGATCCCGACGCCGCCGAGCATGTCATCTTCAAGCAACGCACGATACAGGAGCTGCAGGAGTAGCGTACCCCGCTCCTGTAGCAGCAGTTGACGCTCAGCTGCAGACGCCTGCTGTAGCATGCCCCCAAACAGCAGCAGCGAGTACCAATGTAGTGTCGTGTCCACCTCCGTGCCTTTCTGCCTGCTGCTGCTGGCGCTGCTGCTGCTAGCACCGTGGTTTGACTGCTGAGCAGTAGTGCTGTTGCTGGTCCTGTTGCGTGTGCTGTTCTTGTCTTGGTTGCCTTTTGCGTTGCTTGTGCGGGGCCAAACAAGGAGGAGCCATTCCAGCAGCACTTTCAACCGCTCTGCAGTGATCTCATTCCCAACCCTACCCACCGCCCCTCCTTCTCTCCCTGCTGCTCCTCCTCCACCTCCTGCTGCTGCTGCTGCTGTTCCTTGGGCCTGTGTGCTCCCTCCTGCTGCTCCCCCGCCTGCACTTGTTCCAGCCCCCTCTGACCCCGACCTCCCCGCCCCTTCGTTCTTCAAACCTTCCTCCAAAGCTTCCTTAATAAACTTCACTGCTCTGCTGGCACTTCTGTCTATCGCCTTCTTCGCTGCAACCCTGGTTTTCTTAGGAGAACCCCTCATTGCCCCTGCTGCTACTGCTGCCTCTCCTGCACGCACTGCTGCTACTCCTGCTGCTGTTGGTGCTGCTGGCTCCCTCTTTTCCACTCCTCCTGCTGCTACCGCTGCTGCTACTGTTGCTTCCAAACCCCCATCGGCCCCTCCCAAGCTAAACCCTGCCGAAGACTCTCCCAAAACCACACCTTCCCTCACCCCCTCGGCCATACTAGTGGCAAAGTACCAGTCCACCATGGGTTCTTTCACTACAGGTGCTTGAACCCCGGCAGGTATCTGGCCAGCTTGGTACAAGAACCCTAAGTACTGCATGGCGGGAGGAAAGGGTGATGCGTGCGCATCCTTCTCCCCACCCTTAGCAGTGGCATTGCTAGCTACACTGCTACTGCTGCTGCTGCTGCCGTCACCTCTGCTATCGCTGCTGCTCCCTATGCTGCTAGTAACCGTGGCCGTCGTAGCCCCAGCTGGAGCTGTGAGGACTGTGCTGAGGCCTTCCTCTACCAATGCGCTGCTCGCAGACGCAGGAGCAGCATGACTATCAGCAGCAACATTAGGGTGATAAGCAGCTAACCCTGCCACCCTTGCAGCATCACCAACATTGCTAAGGTTCTTGGTTGCAGCATCCGGCACATCCTGATCTGCAGCTGAGGTGTCCCTTGCCCTCTTGCTGCCACTTATCAATGCTGCAGCTGCTGCCTGCTGCTGAGGTACTGCTGCTACTGCTGCATGTATTGCGCTGCTGCTGCTGCTGCTGTTGCAGCCGGTTTTGGTCCCCAAACCTCCTCCAACTGCTGCTGCCGATGCTGCTACTGCTTCCTTTTTGGGGCTGCTGCCACCTGTTTTGGCCCTCAAACCTCCCCCTAATCCTGCTGCTGATGCTGCTACTGCTGCTTTTTCGGCTCTCCCGCCACCTATTCTGGGCCCCAAATCTAGTGCTGCTGCCGATGCTGCTGCTGCCGGCCCCGGTGCCGCTGTTCTTGCCAAGGCTTGCTCTGCTGCTGTGGTGGCTGGAAGCTTCCTTGGGCTCAAAGCATCAGCAACAGCATCTGCGCGCGCTTGAAGATCTGCAGATACATCCGTAGACCAGAGCTGGTCCTTGCAGGAGGTTACTCTGGCGCTTGCTGGTGCTGCAATGGACCTTCCCACTGCTACGGCTGCTGCTGCCGCTGCTGCTGGTGAGCCTGATACGGTCTGCCCTGATGACACTGCTGGTGCTGCTGCTGCTGCTGCTGGCTGCTCCATCGCTTGTGCTTCTTCCACCTTGGATGCCTGTACGACTGCGTCACCCACTGTTGCATCCGCCAATGCCGCAGTGCTGCTGCTGCTGCTGCCGCCGCCGCTATTGCTCCTGCTGCCACAGCTGATCTCAATGCTGCTGCTACCGCTGCTGTTGCTACTGCTGCCAGCATGGTTGCCGCTGATGCCATTGACGCCACAGTCATTGCTGCCACTGCTGGTATCTTTGCCACCGATGCCCATGCTGCTGCTGCTGCTGCTGCTGCTGCTCGTCTCTGTGCCGCCGTCATTGCTCCTGCTGGTTTTATCGCCGCTGATGCGGCCGCCACTTGCACCACTACCCGCGAGAATGCCATCCCTGCTTTTACTGGTAGTGCTTTTAACACCGCCGTCCTCACCGATCCCGCGACTGCTGCAGCTGCTTTCCCCACTGCCAGTGCCGCCACTACTGCTGCTTCCTGCCCCAGAGCATCCCTCTGCATCCGCACCACCACCACCCCTCCTGCTGCTGCTAGGTGTGCCACAGGACTCACCCTGCACAGCACTTGCTGCTGTTGCTCCAGACTGCACTCCATCTGTTGCTTGAACCTGTGGGACAGGCACTGCTTGTCCTCCCCGCCCTCTTGTCCCTGCTCCCGCAATCAGTCCTGCCAGCCCCTCTTCTCCTGCTGCTTCTACTGCTGGGATCACGCCTGTTGCTGGGATCAAGCCTCTCACTGCTAGTGTCAAATCTGCTGCTGCTTCTGGAACCTCAGCCCAGGAGTTGCCCCGACGCGATCCTACCAGCAAAGGCCGTACAGGTCCTTTCCTGTGCCGCGCCTGCCCTGGCTGCTGCTGTGGCTGCTCTGCCTTAGCTCGTGCTAAGACCTCCCTAACAGCTTGGGGTTCTGCTGCTAGGACCTCTGGTGGGGCTCCAATGTGGATGTCCTCTAAACCGCCCTCCCTCCTGCGGTTTTCAACCAAAACCTCCAGTATCCAGTTAAGGGTAGGGAGGAGGTAGGTGGTATCGAAGCATGCCATGAGGCCGGCATAAAATTCATCCCACCTGCAGGCCAGACACAAAAGCCCTTCATGAATAATTGCTCCAGACAAGGGAGCATTTTGGCATTTAATTTATCATCAACCAAATTCTTAGGGAGTGTTTTGGAGGTACGTGGGCAGATGCCTTGAATCTTGAAGTTACATTATCAGGTTCCATCTGTACACAGAGTGAGAGAAGAACAAGCTCAGCAATACATGTGCCTCTTGCACGCACTACGAGTCTGTTAAGCGAGACCACTGCACAGCCCTCCGGGCAGTGCAGGACGCAAGCATGACATAATAGTTTATTGCTATTGACAAGCAGTGCAAGGAACAAAACTGCAGCATGTGCGCACTTGCCAACCATGCTTTGCAGCAACGACCTAGTACATGCCTGATATGAACACACCACATAGACATACGGCTGTCAGGCAAGCACACTAAGGAAGCCAGCCGGGGTGCACAGAAGTCCCATCCACAAGACTGCACCAGGAAGACTAATAGACATCGGCTCGTCCTTCCCTGTCGCCACTACAGGCGCGCACTGTCATACTGAGCTAAAATCCCAACCAGCTGCATCCCGTAGCTGCTATCGACCAGCCATCTGCTTCAGGCTTCAGTCTTAAGATCATGGTTAAGGTGGGCCCCACGCGCTGCCTTTAATTGACGCAAGGCAACCAAGTGCACTTTGCCATTTTCATCCCATACATCCATCATGAACTCCCAGTCCTTTCCTCAACATCTGGGCCTATGGGATCATTTATGGCACCATAGCTATGGCATAGCTATGGCATGAACATGCTATGGCATGTTCATGAAAAACATCAAGACATGCCTGGATGCCTGTAAGGCTCCCTGGACCGGCTCAAGTACCCATACCCTAAACCCACCTGCATCCTGTAGGTGCTAGCGGCCAGCTCATTTGCTCCAATGGCCCCATCACTGCCAAATGATCTGCCGGTAGGGTGCACCCCGTCGCCAGCGACACCCCGTCCCTTCGCCGGTGCAGCTGCGAGGTCAGCACTCCCAAGCAACTCCACAACATATGCTGAAAAGCAGGTGTGGCAGTAGCATCCCCTACTGCTGCCTGCTGCAGCGGGTGGTGGCGCAACCAGCCGTGCAGCTGGGTGTTTTCATCAGCGGAATGGTACTGCTCTAAGCGAGACATCATGGGGCTGCTGCTACAGGCGACAGAGCTTGCTGCGAGGAGGGAGGGCATGGAGACGGTAGCGCCGCCAAGGTCGCGAGCGGCAGAGGAGAGGTAGCCGATGGCTGGGAGTTGGATGATGGAGGGGGCTGCGAGGGTGATCCATGGCATAATTGGCATGTTTTTTCCAAAGGTGTAGAACCAGAAGCGTAGGGTGAGTTGGAGGACCTCGTGGAAGTTTGAAGAGGATGCCCAGGACTTGAATTGGTCGCTTAGGAAGATTAGGCGGGAGAGGAGGTCGACTGCGCGGGGAGCAGGGGCAGCAGGAGGAAGTTGTGCAAATGGTACTTAGCATGGGCTTGTGAAGTCCAATAATAGGCTTGTAAGCAGCATGCTAGGATGCAAGGGAGATCGGGAGATCAAGTTGAACAGCAGGTGTAACTCCAGTCAGTGCACCTTTAATAGATCAGGATAATCCGTCATACAACCGGCGTGCAAGGAAAACTGGACAAATGCTTATCGCAACAAACTATAACTGCGTTCAAAATCATAACCACTGAAATGTTTACCACAGCCGGTAAGGGAGCTGGCGATCCCAACTGCCATAGCTATTCCCCAGTGAAGGTGCATTGACCCCTCAATAATCTTTCCCAACTGACCTTGACCCTGATCCCCAGAGTTTCCTCCCATCAGCTGCTGCATTAGGGCTTTATCTTGGGCATCACTAAACTTCAACTCCGTGCACATAGCCACTAGCGTCCGGTACGCTGCAAACCAGGTCGTGTATATGATCTCCTGGGTTGAAGGTAACTCTAAGTCCCTGTCCGGCCGTTGACCGAGATCCTCAGGGCATGCCACAGGAAGCAGCCATGTGCAGAGTTTGAGCAGCTTTCCCGGCAGGCCCAACTCGACGCAGAGTTGGACCACATCGCCAGGAGTCCCTGCCTCCCACTGATAGCAAGCAAGCGCCTGCATAGGTATAGCAAGCTCTGCGCAGACCCCGAGGACTTCGCTGAGGCTGCCATGCTGGTCCGGGAGGGAACTTGCGTACGGGCCGTTGTTGAGGCTCTGACTGAACTTGCGGACCACCCGCATGCATTGTGCCCAGTGCTTAGCAGATGTCATGAGTGTGGATCCAAATAATGATGAAGGAGTTTCCCTTGATCAACTTCGTATGCCATCCAGCTGCATCAAGTAAGAAATGTTGAATACCTGTCCACACATGGCAATAGTCTTTGTGCAGGGGGCCTAGCTGCCTAGCATCAGTAGCGTAACAATGGAACATCCCATACCACCAGACAATGTTGATTGTCCAGCTGCGTTGTGATCTTGCAAGAAACATCTTCCAGCACTCGAGTCGGCACTGCCATGTGTCTCACTTCAAAGGTATGGCGGCGGGGTGCCATCACACGGAACTGCCATGGGCTCGTAACAGCCAGATAGGAACCCGAAAGCACACATGCAGTCGATCAACTGCTTATTGGAGCGCCGGTGGTGGCAGGCAGATGTCTGTGCCTCCGACCTGCACAACCGGCATCCTCAAGGCCTCAGTCTCCCTAGCGTTAATCCTTATGCCAGACTGTGTTCAAGTAACATCTTTAAAGCTCGACACCTTTCAGCTCTGACTCAGCTCTGAGGGCATGGTGGCTTCATGCACTTTTGTTCTGGGCGCACGGGCTGACCCTGCTGGCTGAACACGAAACAGCAGAGCCTGGATCATCTTACCCACGCTCCAGAACTGTGCTTTTCCCGAAGAATGTTCTAAGGGCCACATGCAAATCAGCAACCACAATAGTCCAGCATCATCTGGGGTCTGGGCACCCCGATGCTGGCTGCAGAGGTAATTGCAAATGTCAAGCAAGTGCAGTAGCAGCAACTGCTGGAGGCCGCGAAAGAGCAGGGAATGCGCAATAACAGCAGCACAGATATATGGAGGGGCTGAGGACCAGCTGTAGTGGTGCGAGGCGCATCAAGGGCAGCTGCATATCAGTCAAAGCAGGTCATAACAATTCAGCAGCTACAGACTATGCAACTATCAAATGATATGTTACCAACAGCCCCAGTCTGCTTGCTTCGCTGGGACAACATGTGCGCTTGCAGATTGAGGAGCTGCCCGCTCTGAGGTTATCAAGCTGATGTATACATAGGTCAGGCAGCTTTCCTCGTGCAGAAGTAAAGCAAAACAGAGCAATAAGAGTCCGGAGCACTATGCTTCATACTAAACCGCTGCTCTCCTTTTTGGCTGGCCCTTTCTACCCTGAGCTATGTCTGTTAGTGTAATTGAATACATAACCATGACAACTATTGTGACTATGCCCAGCATTTTAGCGAAACCCTGGTCCATTGGACTGCACAGTACCTACATACAGGCTTATTGTATTGTATTGCGAGAGTACCGTAGGGGGCCGTCCATAGTCATAGAGTAGACCGCTGGGCCTCACATGCAGACTGTGTCTTTCATCCGTATGGCTCAAAATCTTGCCTAGTGTGAATAGCTTTACTAGCTTTAATGGCCGACTGTGTTAACGTAACATGTCCTGAATGCTCCTAAACCTGCTAGAGCTTGATTTTCTATTCAAGCATGCTGGCCTCTGGATGTTTTATTACTGGGCCCACATGCAGGCACCACTTGCTAAACAGCGGAGCCCATATCACCCTCCAGAGACACAACAGGTCCGCTTTCCCCAATAGTAAAGGAGCACGAAAGGAGCAGCCCATGGTGGTTCGGTCTCTCCATCCCATCCAGCAGCACCGGGGTCCTGGGCACTCTCATGATGGCTATAACAGTCATAGCAGCAGCAGATGGTACAGATCAAGCACACTAGCAGCAAATGGAGAGATAGCAGCAGCAGCAGCAGTGCTGAAGGAGACTCAAGCACCAGACGCACCATGCCCAGCTGCACAGCAGACAAATCACCAGGAGCAGCAAAAGCAACAACGACTGGATGATGCAACCATCAGACAATATGTTGCAAACAGCCCACTTCTACTTGATCTGCTGGGTAACCCTGGTTGCTTGGAAATAGAAGAGCTGCTGGATGGAGTTATCAACCTGGTGTATGTAGGTGAGTCAGCACAAACACTTCTGGTTTTGAAGATGCGCAAATGACATCAGGCAGCGTCTAAACTTCTAGTGGTTTTCTTATGACCCAAAATCCAGCAACAGCACCACATTCTGTTATGTCAATAGCTTCTACTTTTGCGAGAGCTAACATTTTGCTAACATTTCGCTGAATCCAGATTAGAAGAGAGAGTGCAGGGAGCTGAGCGCTTCCATGCTGTTCAAACTTGTGCCCAAGGGGATGTCAAATGGTAGCTGTAGGAAAAGTGTCTCCGTTCCTTTCAGACGTGTTTTGGCCTCCATGTCTCCATGCACACATCCTCCCCTCCCTTCTTATCTCCGGCTCTTCCTCCCACCTCTTCAGACCCTATTATAGCACTTGCACCCTTGCACTGATATGCACCTTTCTACTTCTGTTGTCTCTTGTCAAATTACAGTGCATGGGCCCACTGGTGGCTCAGCCATTATGAAACAGGCACTACCATATGTCAGAGCTGTTGGAGAATCCTTCCCTCTGTCAAGGGTAAGCCTGAAGCCCTTCTCAGTTTGAGTATACACTGGGACCACTGGGATCCTGCACATACTGCTTCTGCACAACTGCTAGACCTCAACTGGCAGGCCTGCGACAATTTGAGTTTCCCTGATTTCTTAAGTCCCCTTCGACAGTCTGTGTGATGGTGACTGGTCATTGTTAAGCAATCTTGTGCTATAGTACCAAGGCAGCATAGCCTCAAGAAGGAGGACCCTGCTAAAAGTAGGAAATTGCCCTGCTGGCTAGTGCCAAGAGGGGTTTCAGTCCTGTAGCTTGTATTGCATTGTATTGCTGAGGCACTACAAGGAGGGAGGTGCTTCAATTTACGACAGTGCTGAGGGCGGCAGCTGTCTGCGCCTCAATCACAAGGCTTTCCCATTTAAGTTGGGAGGGAGTCTATTGGTTGTCATGCTTTGATTACTTTGCTGGGGTCAGATCTTACATCCAATTTGCGGTACAAAATGCTCGTCTTGTTGCTGGGATTAGAGCATGTGTATGATACTGCTCAATTGTGCCAAGGCAAGTGCTCAGCAGAACTGGCACTAGGAACTTTGCGATGGAACTGACTGTGCTTGCAGAGAAGGAATCATAGGTCCCAGCATGGATCGGCTAGCTGCGCCGTCTTGTGGATCTGGCCAAGCAGCACGCGCCAGACCAAGCATGAGCAGGTCTGACCTTTGGCCATAACACCTATCAAGTGATATCAAAGCTGTGAAACCTTCTACTCATGTCAAGAACCCTGTGTTGGTCTTTGTAAAAGAAGTTATTTTGAGGCAAGGTGGCTAGAAGTCAGTTATTAGTCAGTCCTATGGTCCCTTACTGCCAAATCTTGCCGGACACTCCATGTAGTGTAGCCCTGTCTTTGTGTGTCCCGTAGGACCGGATGGATATTGAGGCAACAGCAATGCAACTACTCCAGAGCTGCTGCCCAGCACATATCCCCAAGCTACTGTTGTATGATGCAGCACAAAGCGTGTTGGCCATGCAATACCTCCCTCCTCCTCACCAGAAGCTCTTGTATGCCATTAGACAAGGCCAGGTGGGTAACATGAGTTCTGCTGTGCTGTGGCAAGTTCTGCAATTTGCTTGCTGGTGGCTATGTGCTGATCCAGCCATGATATTGAAATGACCCTCGCTCTCAATGACAGCGTTGCAGTGACGTGTAGAAACCCTGAGTTTACATCCTCTGTATGCGGTGTTGTGCATTGCTTGCTTAGTTTGCCAGTCTGAGGCCACTCTTTGCCACTGGACGCCTGGGCAAGGACTGGTTGTGGGTTTGGCCCGCTTTATGATAGGCTGTACGGTGCAGAAAGTAGAGGTCGAGACTAATGTTAGCACACACATTTCTTGACATTCTGGTATCTTGTATCGCTCATACATTTGACCCCTTGGAAGGCTGGCTGGGTCATCTCAGGTCGAACATCCCTGTAAAGCCAGACCAGCCCTGTCATGCTCACCTCAGGCTTTTCTATCTCAGTCATATTGACCCCACGTGCCTTTGTTACCTCTTCCCAACGTCCATGGGCAAGAGTGATCCTGAGAGCAGCAAGCTCGAAAGCTCTTGCACGCCACTTGTGGGGGGCATCATAATATATTATATCTTTGCTTATTCTGCCCGCTCTGCAGATACTACCAGAGTTGTCCAGGCAACTGGTGACATTGCTGTCTGGGTACCTCGCTTGCAGCAGCATGGGTCTCCTGGATGAAGGTAAGCAAGTGAGCATTCTCCATTTAGCCTCACTTAGGTGTTGGTGAAAGGTCCGCCATCGCTTGTGTGGCTGGGCCATGAGAAGCATTGGGTTTATGGGCTGGGTCTGTTTGGCTATTGAATAGCTCGTTCTGCCCTTTACTAACTAATGATTGACTGTAGCAACATTTAGCAACCCCATGAACTAGTGCTGATGATGGCACGTAGTAGATTGGCACATGCTAATAACAAGTAAGCAAATGTATATGTGAACCTGTGGATACGTTTTTCCCACCCTGCTTGATGTTGCTCTCCATATGAGCAGAGGAGCCCAGCCCCATCCAGGCAGTCTGCTTACTTCTGTGCATCCCCTGTCTGGCCCCTGGCCAACCTTTGGGGGTTTAGAGTTTGAATGGACCTATGGTGCAGCTGGTACCATAAACACCAGCAATGGTTATGTTGTCATCAATGCTTTTTCCAGCAGGTGTCACCTCATTTGGGTGTGTGTCCAACCTGTCTCCCTTTCTGCGGACCTGTACTGTCCTCCCTGCCCGCCCTGCCCTCCCTGCATGAGTCCTCTCTGCGGCTCTGGTCAGTGCCCCCTGCTGTCCCCTGCATGACTGCTGCCAATATCTTTCAATTTGTAGTTGGTCAGCACATTATTGAGTGAAAACACACCTCTCAAATGGGCTATCTCCATGGTGTTGTGCAGGGACAGCAGAAGCAGTAGCTGTGCGTTTTGCTAACTCCGACATTGTGGGAGCCAATGAGGATGTGGTGCTGGTTGCACCCTTTGACTCAGCAGACAGCACCAACAGGTGGACCTCCCCAGAACTGGATGGACAAGTTAGAGCCATGTGGTGAGGAGCTGCTTGCACAGGAAGGACTGACCTGCAGCACCCTCAGCTGACAAGGCAGTAGGTGTAGCTTATTTTGGAACCCTGCCGCAAGCTCCTGAGAGGGAGGCAGGCATTTGCAAGCAAGTTTGATTCTTTAGAGAGTGCGGCCCCAGAATACAAGGACTGTCACCTCCTTGAGGCAGGTGGATGTTTGATTTTTCTATGTCTGTGGAGCTTGTTTCATTACGTACCAGCAGGCTGTCAATCGTGCCCACTTTGTCTTAATGGCCCCCGGCAGAAGGTGTCCTTGAATCAGCATGTGATATCATGAATTCACAACAACTTCACATTCCATGACCCATGCGCTATGCTGATCATCTCTTCCGTTCCTTGCATGCAATCACTTACCTGTGTATTGTCAGAAGCAGCTAAAGTTAAATCCTATAAGTTTTTTGTCCCTTGCAGGGACAAGCGCAAGTGCTAGTCACAGGTGCTATGTGCTGGTTATCCCTTGAGACCACACTCTTTTGCACGACTGTATTCCCGTCCCCTGCAGGGAAGATCTCGATGTTTTGGAATCAGCAGCTAAATTGCTGACCTTGTACCGCTCCCAAAAGCAGGCTTTAATACATAATGATTTGCACATAGGTAAGTAATGCTTCTAGGCACTAGGCACACTGGTTGCTACCTCATACTGCCATACACTAAAGTTTGTGGTATCAGCAGGGGCTGCTTACAAATTGCTTAGAAGTGAAGCCTGGCTTGTAACACTTGTCTCTTTGTTGACTACCGGGATACTCCCTATTCAACACCACGGGTGACAAGGGCCATACTGTTGTTTGCATATGGATCAAGGTTACGGCTCTCTGCAAATCACCATATACAAACTGGTCTCTGGAAAGCACCATCTTCTTGTTTGCCTGCTGAATCACGCACAAATCTCATCTTGCTGCAACACATTGCTGCGTGTCTTTGAATGAGCTTGTAGGCAACTACCCAAGCTTTGGCATGGTCTTAATCAAACACGCTTGTGAGCCTTTTGCTTCCCTCCCTACAGGTAACCTCCTAGTTGCTCCAGGAAGCATGTTCCTCATAGACTGGGAGTTTGCCACAGTTGGGCCGCTGTCCTTTGACCTCGGCAGTCTCCTGGGCAACCTCATGCTGGCCGTGTTGGCTCTACAAGGGATGGCAGCTATCAAGGATCAACCTCTGGAAAGAAGGGAGCAAGCGGAGTGGCTGCTACAGGTGTGAATGACAACTGATTCAATGGGTAGCATGGCAGATCGTTTGGGCTTGTTGATCTTCACCGATGAAATGAACACGGTTGGGTATATCCAGCTGTGGTCCTTGATGCTGCGCCGCAAACCAATTGGAGCAGCTCGTTATGTTTGACTGCCTGCAAAACTGTAATAGGGAGAAGGTGCACACTACTAATCAGCTGGATGCTTCTTTTCATGATAGCACTCACTGTAGCTTCTTCTAGAGCAGGAAGTGCCTGACCGCCCGGTACCACCCTATTCACTGTGACACCTCCTCTTCCCGATTGCCCAAGCTGTAGCTTTAGCCGTCCAGGATTAGCAACCACAATTGTACACATCTTCGGCCCCTTCATCCTGTGACTGTGTGCACAAACATTAGATTGCATCTCCATGAGCACATTGCTTTAGTACAAGCCCAGCTGTGTACCTCTCATCATCTGGGTTTAGGATTCATGTTGTCTTACTGATTACATTGTTTCCCACTCCACACGCTGTTTTCCCCTAGGTCATGCAGGAATTTTGGGTTAAGTTCATGGAGCAGTATCCAGCAAAGCTAGCATCCGCAAAAGCAGAAGTAGGATCACCTGATGGTATATGGGCAGCTGCTTTGGAGAAAACGGGCCAGCAGAGGAACAATGGTGGCGGCAGCAATGGTGGCAGTGGTGGCAGGACAGCTAGGAGGATCACCACCAGCAGCAGTGTTAGCAGTCCCAGCAGCAGCAGCAGTGTGGGCATGGGCAGCTGGGCAGCATTGGGGGTTGAAGGTATGTCTGAGCAGCAACTGCTGGCGGACAGGTGAGGAGTTGTGTGTTAGGCTTGTTGCACCAACCTTGTTCTGCAAATATGCCTAAGTCACTTAGCACGGGCTTATGACTCAAATGGACAGCGAAGCTTGCTTGAAAAGGTTTTCCAAGAGGAATCTCTTAGCTATGGTTCAGGTGTTTGGTGAGATGATAATGACTGTGAAAATCCTCATGAAAGGGACTGGCCAGCGTCCAATGTAGCTTTTAGTTATAACCACCGCCCCTCCAAACACTGAGCTTTTCCGTCTGCTTGCAGCTGTGGCTTTGCTGGGTGTGTGCTCATCCGCTTGACCATTGGCATCCACCACTACCCTGACATCCAGTCCATACCAGATCCAGCTGTCAGGCTTGCAGTGGAAAGCCGTTGCTTGCAGCTGGGACAACAGCTCTTGTTACTCAGGCAGAGTATGTCCAGCAGCAGCAGCATGGGCAGCGGCAGTGGAAGCGGCCGCAACGCGAGCAGCAGCAGCACAGTGCGGAAAACGAGCAGCACCGAGGCTGATGGAAGCACCAGTGACAGCTGTGGGGACAGCAGCAGGAGCAGCATCAGTCCACGTAGGAGCAGCGGTAGCTCCGTGAACAGCTCTGCCAGCAGGGTCAAGGGGGTGTTAGCTATAGATAAAGTGATCCAGCTGGTTCAGGCAACCACTGATGGCTGGCTGTAGCTGCAGTTGTCGGTAGCAGAAGTCTTAGAGTAGATGAAACGGGCTTTGACCTGTCTGTCATCGGTCAGAAGAAGATGGGACTGGAGGTAGCACGTCTCTGCCGGCATTGAAAGTCCATCTGACAACCTGCCATTGAGCTGCAAGCCTTCACCGAGCACCACCACCCTTATTGCCTGGTGTTCTGCTGGCAGACGACCCAGCTTTGTTGGGCCCTCACTCCTCAACAACTGTCAAGTCTGTTTGGCTGCCTGAGGCTCAGCATGTTGAAGTGTATGTACATGGTTGGCACACTGTGCTGCAGCGGCCGCGTTGCTCGTGCACATGCTCAGGTGTGGCTAATTGTTTGTGGAGTGTAACTGGGAGCGCTGGATGGCCTGATGGTCCGTGCCGTGGGGAATCTGGCTGCCCTGAACTGTCTGTTGCACGCAACTCTATCTGGGCATGATGCCAGAGACTGATTGGGCACACTGATGCTGCCCGGTGTGTGGATTTTGCTGAGAAGGTGAGGTATTTTACTGAGCAAGTCACTGCCAGAGATTGTCCGTGTGGGCACAACTAAGAGTTTTTATAGGGGACCCCGAGATTCAGGTGTGTGCATGGAGCGGTTAGTCGCGGAACTTTTCCGAATATCAAGAAGGGGGAAGTCCGCAGTAGAAGTAGTTATGGTACGGTAATTGTATGTAATGCTTGGATGAGGTTTGTTGTATCTAAATCACAGTGTCCGACGTGCGTTGACCATGGTAGTTGTATCAATCCCCAGAATCTACGTACTTTATCTCACGTGATCGGACAGGGAACTCCCGCAAAGCCATGCGTGCCGGTGCCAAAGTTTACCAGTGGCAAATTCACTTACACACATAAATTCAGGAAACGTCAGATATCATCCCACCAGTACTCGAACCACTAGATCATGTCCAACCAGATCGATATATACTGTAGAGTCCTGCAGAACAGTGTGGACACATATTTTTCGGTGCACCGTGGTCATGATGGGAAAAGCTAGCAGACAGCAACACGACAACATACGTACCCGAGTCTTGCTTAACTAAAACAATAACAACACACATTGAAGGCGTGGCAACCGCAAAAAGCTGCTAGGTCGAAACGACCAAACACTCACCATCGGCGGATGGATCCAAAACAGAATGGATTCCAGACCACCAAGTAAAAGGATACCAACCAGGTATTCATTTAGAGCGCTTACACTTTACCAGACTACCAAATGGCCCCATACGGCCAATCATCAAAGTGGGCGTTGGTGGGGCTAGCGCCATCAACAAGTAAGGAGCCACTCTCACGGCTCCTGCCGTCCAACGGCACACTCCAATTTCCTGTGCAAGAATCTCACACCAGCCCTCCCTTGATCCCTTGCCTGCAAATGTATGCCAGGCCAGCCCAGTCGCCCATGCGCTGATCAGCTGACCCACTCAGCAGCAAGCCAAGTAAATCAGGCCATTTGTGACTCATCAATCAGATGTGGAGCATCACGGAGCAGCAGCAGCAGCCCGGAGCTAACATGCTTTACAACAGACACAACCAAGTAAGCCCTATCCCTCTCGCCATTTCTCCCACGTCGCTCCCTTGCTACATACAAAAGAGTTAGCTTCATTCCAAAGCCCCAATGAAGCTACAAATAAATAAAAGTACATTACTAAATGGTGCCATGTTCCATGATCCTCCATAGGTTATAGCAACAGGAGGGTAGTAACCTTTTGACATTAATAAATAGACCAGTTCTACCATCGTCAAGCAGTTGCAGAAGCTTTCCTGCCTTTTTTCAGAGCAGTAGCCATCGCGCTTGAAGCGCAACACGGGCACACATGGCATGATACGAACACAACTGGCAGTGTAAGTGCTACGGGTGCTGTCATTGTCCCGAACCATACATCGGGTGAAGAACCATGCGATCCAAGATGATTAACTGGACAACATCTTCAACTGCAACAGACCCTCTAGTATAATCCTCTTAAGGGGGAAGGAAAGTAAATCCTGAGGCAGTCTAGCAGGGGGCCAGTAGGAGCCAAGAAAGCCTGGGTGGGTCATTTGGGTGATTGGGCATGGTCAAGGGGTCCTTCTGACCCCAGCCTGGCGGCGGAATACCAAGGGTCGCCGGACCCAGGGTTTCGGCCGGGCTGTCTCGGCAGCGGCCTCCGCTGTGCCCGTTCGCTCTAAGGCGCCAGGAATTGCACGGGAGGAAGGGAATCCTACTTTATCCACTAGACTGAAAGGTTCGTGCAGAAACATTCGACTTCTGCCGGATTGATGTCTTGTAATAAACATATTCTGCTAAACATCGCCATCGCAGAGCACCACGGGCCCGGGGCTGAGTTTTATCCGGCAGAAGTGTGCGCTGATAGCTCCAAACTTTAGAACTAGTGGACTCCGGAGGATCGCGCTTATTTTGGAGCAATTCCCGCTTGCTATGGCTGCATACCAGTATCCCGTAAATCTCCAGTTGAAGAGTTCGAGGGCACATTTAGCCAGGCCGATTCAACGCCATTTACCGGCAAATGGGCAGTGCTCGAAACCATACACATGATAAGCATGCGAAGGAAAATGCCCATGCATATATATCGTCCATGCAAGATTGTCCAAGGCTGACATCGGTCATGACATGCAGACGTCAGCAACGTTGGTGGGTGAGCTACGAGCAGAAGGCCAGCGTTTTCATCAGCCTCTTAGCGTTAGGATACCTTAGGGATACCTCCTATAAAGTTTCATCAAAATCGAAGGGGGTCACTATTTACTTTCTTTCCCCCTTAAGCTAATCTTTGGCACAACCAACATAAGTACAGGGCAGGCCCCACCCTACGCTTATCTATAGTCCTCTAGATTGCAGCATCATTTAATATCTGGCAGACATTGATTTCAACGGCGCTGGTGGTGAGGTTTTTTGAACGCTCACAAAGCAGCAGTTCCCGCCTACCTTGAGTCAAAATCCTGCATTCTGTGTAGCGCCATAGCACACTAAGCAGCAACAATTGCTCCTTTGAGACCAGGGCGTACATGCTTTATTCAGAGACCTTAAGTTGGCTACATGAGGCGTGACCTCAGGAACATGCATCGCAGCACTTCACCTCAAGTAACTTTCTCATATCATTCCTTCATTCACCATTCACGTTAGATATATCAAACACAACCAACATACGCTTTCGGCCTTTGGTCTTCCACTGTACCTCCCTGTGCGGCTAGCCAAGCACTGCCAACCTTTGCACTGCATTGTTCCATGCGAAAAGACAACGCCTTGGATTGCAAAAGGTAGCGGAAACATCATCATGAGGGCCACCTGTGCATGCAGCATGATGAGGAGCAGCTTGTGAACCCTGATTGCTGGCCTTGTGCTCCAGTCAGGTCCCTGTCCAAACCTTTACTCTCCGTCATGAAATCAGGATTCGTTCTCAACGCCCACTAAACCATGTGAAAAGTGAAGATAGTCAGGGTTCAACTCCCGCTTATCATGCAGATGATAGGTGGTTGGGGCATCACGCGAGATGATGCACTTAGCTGGGTGTGGCTAAG
The DNA here is from genome assembly GCA_963556185.1 of Pseudopediastrum boryanum. Classification (NCBI taxonomy): domain Eukaryota; kingdom Viridiplantae; phylum Chlorophyta; class Chlorophyceae; order Sphaeropleales; family Hydrodictyaceae; genus Pseudopediastrum; species Pseudopediastrum boryanum. Next base: position 3,816,965 of record OY744494.1, read on the forward strand.
CTTTTCACAATGGCGCAGTCGGTATCCATACCTGGCTGTCACAGGACTGGCTCAGGTTCGATTCCTAGTTGTAACGTTACTTTCTGTCTCAACCATAGTTTGCCTCGATTCAGGATAGAACTGCGATTGAGACCAGTTGGGCTGGCGCATGTTCGATTCCTGCGACTGTAATGTCACTTCTTTCAAACTTAGAAATACTAAAACATGATGAGGAGTTCTGAATGATGCGGTCCCTCAAAGCAGGCTGCCTGCTGAAGGCGTTTACAAATGAGATCCTCATCTTCCCGACATCTGTCAAACATCTGCCACACGTACTCACGCACACATTTTCATGGATGTTCAGGACCATAGCATAACGCTATCCACTGTGGCATTGGGAGCCTGACTACTTGGAGACCAATCGCTAGCTTGCACAACACCCATGACTGTAAGACTCTGAAGGGAGTAGTATGATTACTTACACTTCCTACACCCTGGCCGCATGAGCTCAACATGAGCTCTAAGTTTCTTGTGGACCAGGCTCTGGGATCTCATCTTGATAGCACAAACCCACATCATCATCGTAGCAAGAGCTACCCAATGCCCCATGACAGCCAAGTAAAGCAAAATTCGCTCATGAGCATGACCTTATTTGCTCCATCCCCCACCTTCCCCACAACCCTGCAATGATGCACAAGTCGTTCCTTCCTGTGGACCTTTAGTTCCATATAGAAGCGTCAGCGGGTTGTTCAATGTGTCAGCAAATATATCAGGGCCCAAATGTGCCATCCATAAGACAGTGCTGGTTCTACCAGAATGTTTAACAGCCTGCGGTCACGCTGAACAATAAGGTGTTGTCTCCATAATTGTGACAATAGTCTCAGGAACATGCATCGCAGCACTTCACCTCAAGTAACTTCCCGTATCATTCCTTCATTTACCATTCATGTTACATGTATCTAACAGTAGTGCATGCATTGCCTTGCTGCCAGAGGACTAGGCCAGAGCATCACATGGGATTGCCCGCTTATGACCCTTGGTGGCATGGCGGAGAGCTCCCAACTGAACATAAGAGTCACCAACATGCACCTCCCAACAATTCTACTACCATGTGAGTGTCATTGCAAGACATGTACCAAATGGTCGGAAGGTCTTTATGCATGATACATGTTACATCTACGCTCACTCCACAACCAGTGGCGTACAGTTAAACAAGTAGGCCTACTGACTGAGGTTTCCCCCGCCAGAGCACGACCCCAAACGGTCCAACTCATGCCTAACATTCCACCTCCAACCCAACCGGCTCATTTTTCGAAGCGACACCATATCCTCCAGAGAGAGAGAGAGACAGAGAGAGAGAGAGAGAGAATTACGCAGAGAAGGGGGAATCCCTTCTTGCATATGTTAAGGGAGTGGACCCTTAACTAATATAAGATAGGCCCACTACCATTCGGAGTCCAGAACACATACTTAAGTGGGTGGGTAATTTACCACCATATCCTCCAATGTAACCCATGCGAGCCTGCTAGCAGGGCACAGTTTCCTATGCCTTCCAAAAGGGGTGCCAGCTTACGCCCCATAAGTGCGCGATGTACGGGCGCTGCTCCCAAGATATGTCATAGTAAGTGTTCTCTGATGCTTGGAGTTTGGCCACAAACCACCGTTTAAACATGTGCGAAGTATAAGCGAAGTATGACCAGCGATGCAATACCATGTTCAGCTGATGCGGGGACACCCCCCCCCCCTTAGTTAGTAACAATCCTCCGAGTCGCCGAATGTCAGAAATTTCTCAGATTCCCCCCAATCCGCACTGGTTTCAGTGTGTTTCTGTTACATTTCTGTGCATTTGATTGATCTCCCTATTGGAATGTGCTGACATTCCCAGGACATCTCAGGACAGTTTTTGATAGACTGGTTTCAGTAAGGTTCCGTTGAGTTTTGGTGCACTCCCCAAGACTGCATCGACACTCCCCGAACCGTCCGTTCTGCTTTTCTGCTCGCCCACGCAGTGGGTGAGCCAGACCTGGCAGTTGTATTGAAGGGCTTCTGAGCGTCCCCAGAGCGTGCATCTACCCCCGCGCCCCTGACCCCGCACTGCTACCCCCGCGCTGCTACCACCGCGCCCCTGACCCCGCACTGCTACCCCCGCGCTGCTACCACCGCGCCCCTGACCCCGCACTGCTACCCCCGCGCTGCACTCAAACATCGCCGCTTAAATTCTCACGCACACTGCAGAGGTAACATCGCAACCATGCCCCGCAGTGCCCGTCAATTGGCGTCTGAGAAGGCTTACCGTGCTCGGCCTGAGTACAACGTGCGAAGGAGGCAGCTGTTTCTTGTGGCCTACCGCGCCGATGAAACGTTTCGCGCCCAGATCCTTGCCCGCTCCAAGCGCTACTACGAGGCGCACAAGGAGGAGATCAGCGCCCACCGCGCGGCGCGACTTGCAGAGGCGAGGCAGCAGGAGGACAAGGAGTGGAGGGCCAAGCAGGCCGACGGCGTCGAAGTGCCGCGCCACATCCTAAAACGCTGGGAAAACGCAGCGCGTGAGAGTGAGGCCGCAATTTCTTCTCGTCCTGTAGGTAATGGCGAAGCCGGGGAACTTCGGGACCTATGTTTGGAAGCTGCTGCAGAAACTCACGCCAGCAAAGAAGCGGGAGGCCATCGCGGGGATTGAAGAGGTTGTCCGGCGTGTGGGGGACACCGCGGCATCCAAGGCGCGCAACAGAGCCAACCACGATGCGGTGCGGCCGGAGCCCACCCCCGCGGGCCAGGGCGCCCCCCCCCCCCCAAGTACGTCGGCACCATCACCTTCTATGTGGACGTCAAGTTTGCCAAAAAGAAGACTCATTGGAAGAAGGACGTCAATATGGACTGGCAGAGCGACCACATGCCAACACCGGATGAGATCGAGCAGGAATTCCGTGTTGAGAAAGAGCGCATCGAGGACTGGGGCTACGAAATCGACTACATCAAGCGCACGGACGACCCGCCTGTGGTTGACGTGCACAAAGTGGACCCGACCCCTACCGACATCACCAAGCGGCGTGCCCAGGACCGCGCCGCGCCTGCCATCAGCGGCTACTGGTACAACCGGGGCGTGCCCGCCAACTCCTGGCGCCCCCAGGGAAGGTGTGTCTTTGACTTTTGCGCGCCTACCACGGAAACACGCCCCGCTGCAAGACCGTATGCGCAAAGGACGAGAACATTGCTCTGGCCATGCAGGGGGCCCTTGGCGCTTACGGTAGCCCCGGCTATGTGGGGCCCAGCGCCACCAAGTTTGATGCTATGCTGGCGGCAAGCGAGGACTTGCGGGCGGGAGCCGAGTACTACTTCAAATGGGGTGCCAACTCGGAGGAGATCGGGAACTACTGCCGGTATGTCAACTGCCATCTGGTGCAGCCGGATGAATGCGAGCAGATCGTGCACGATGTCCCCGCCGATAGTACCGGCAAGCACATCCCGCCCGTCGTCTACCGGATCAAAAACCACCACATTTACCCGGTGACCGACGCCGCCATGCTTTGGAGCATTGTGCGGCGGACTGCCCGTTCGGTGAGCGTGATCATGAGCGGCCAAGGCAAGAAGCCCGAGCCCTCGGAGGCCCCTGCGAAGAAGAGCAAGTTTGAGACGGCGAAGGTGTATGTGGAGGACGTGGATGACACTCGGGGCTTCTTGGTCGACCTCATCAAAAACGGCGGCCACCTCCCCCCCAAGCACGGCGGCATCACTGCGGTGGACCAGGAGGTTCACCCTTGGAGCATCCGGCTCTGCGAGGCACGCGACGGCGGCGGCACGGAGGTGAGGAGCGTCACATACTGCTTGGACCCGTCCGACGCCACCAAGCGGACCAAGTACGTGCTCAACAGCCAGGCGGGGGTCGCCAAGCTGATTGCCGGCAGGATGGGCGTGCTTGCTGAAGACCGCGTGGACTGCCTGGGCAATGTTGCTCAGGCTCTCCTGGAGAAGCACTGCCGCGGTTTGATCAAGTCGACGCCCAACCCGCTGCTTGACCAGTGGTTCCACGCGCACAACGCGCGCAACAGGGAGCCGCACAGCCTGCTCAGCCGCGAGAAGACCGCGGCCGCCATCCTGAAGGACCTCCAGCGGAACAAGGCCATCTATGCCGACGTGAATGCGGCGCACAGCATCTCCATGTACCTGCCTGAAGATGACTTCATGAGTTTCAGCCACAACGACGCGCAGGACCTGTATGACGGCACTCCGGTGGCGAATCTCCCGCGGGGCATGTACTACGTCCGGACGGATAACCATATGGTGCTGCGGGGGGATGGCCTCTACACTCGGGAGCTGCTGCAATATGCCCACGAGGGCGGGGTGGACTTCTCCATCCGTTCGATGGCCGCGGCCAGCCGGAGCATGCCCAGGGACCTCTTCCAGAGGCTGCTGCAGGCCGTCGTGGAGCACACGCACACGGGAGACCTCCCTGAAGGCATCAGCGCTCAGGATATGCGGCGGGCCAGCAAATCCCTGCGGGTGATGGTGTATGGCATGCTGATGCGGTTGAAGACCGTCAAGTACACGGGTGCAGCCACCGTCAATTCGGATAACATGGACGAGATCTGGCAGTTTGCCCGGAGCCAGGACGTGTGGAGCGGCAGTGAGTGGAACACGCTGCTGAACATCCCCCTCGATGGAGGCCAGACGCGTGTGTATGGCGTGAAGCGGCAACAACTCATGTTGGAGCACAACGTGGCGGTAGCCTTCCAGATCCAAGACGCCACCCACCTGCGCATGCTCCGGATGATCGAGAAGTATGGCGGCAGGCAACTGTACTACTGCACGGATGCCGCGGTCCTTCACTCCCCTGCCACAAAGGACGCCCGCCCGGAGCCTTGGGAGGTGATTGACCCCGCCAGCCTTCCGCAGATGAGCGATGAAGCCCGTGAGGAGCTTTGCCGTTGGGGCAAGTACAAGTTAGCCCCTGCGCCCAATCTGCTTCGCGAGCTGACAGACACCATTGTTCCGGCGGAGGATGTGCCCTGGGCGCCGCCTGCCTGGATCGACCATCCGGAGGTCACGGACAGCGGGGACTACGAGTCCATTACCAAGCTTGCCATGGAACACCGCGGGCTGTTCATCGAGGGGGGGTGGGGGGTGGGGAAGTCGTTTTGGGGGCTGAGGTTCCTGGAGGAGCACCCTGGCTTTCTGGCTGTGGCCCCCACCCACTTTGCCGCCACCAATCTGGATGGCATGACCCTCAGCTCGCTCGTGGGCCACAACACCGCCAAAAACACCATGGGCCGCAAGGGCCTGTCCAAGGATCTCCAGAGGCTGGACGGATTGTTGGTGGATGAGGTGAGCATGATTGGGCAGCAGGGCTTGCGCTTCCTCAGCACCTTGAAGGCGATGAAGCCCGACCTGATCGTGATTGGCCTGGGCGACCGACAGCAGCTGCCACCCGTGAACGACGAAGAGTTCCCATACTTCGAGCACCCGACGTGGATTGACCTCGTCGGCGGCCACCGCATCACCTTGACCAAGGTCTACCGGAGCGACGCCCGTCTCAATGCCATCCACGCGCAGATGTTGGAGGAGGGGGACGACTTCAAGCCAGACGCGCACTTCGACAAAAACTGGCAGCAGTGCCGCCGAAACGTCAGCTTCACCAACGATGTGGCGGACCACGTGAACGAATATTGGATGGAGAAGGAGAAGCCGGAGAGTGTTGTGAAGGTGCTGAGCGGGGGCGTCATTGAGACCATTGCGTGGATGTACCCGGGGCTGCCAGTGGTGTCGAAGCTGACGGTCAAGCGGAAGGGGGCGGACACGAAGGGCATGACGTTGCAGCAGGCCTACAAGGCAAAGCAGCTGGTGGACAACATGCAGCGGGGCGTCGTGACGTCGGTAGATGCTGAGGGCGGCAAGTTCACGGTGCACTTTTCCAAGGAGGGGCGGGACCTGGAGTCGCCGATGAACGAATTCCACAGCGGATACCGGGTGGGCTATTGCTCGACGACCCACAAGGCACAAGGCGAGACCATCAATGAGCACACCGCTGTCTGGGAGTGGCAGCGGATGCCCCGCAGGATGCTCAACACCGTGCTGTCGCGTAACACCCGCGCCGAGCACATCCACCTGGGTATGCTGCCGGCAGGATATCAGAGCAAGACGCGGAAGGCCACCATGGCGGCGATAGAGACCAAGCTTGCGGGCTACAAGGCGAGCGATGCGACAAATGGGAGGCCGCTGTGCGACATCACGCCGAAGCAGTGCTACCGCCTGCTGGTGGACGCCGATTCCTGCTGCCAGCACTGCGGCGAGGAGATGTTGATGTTCGGATGGGGCGAGGACGCTGAGAGGCGGCAGTGGACGCTGGACCGCATCAACAGGAGGACAGGCGGCCACACGCGGGCCAACGTGAAGGTGGCTCACTTGAGCTGCAACGAGAACCACGAGTACGAGGAGTCATAGAGTATAAAATCGGCGTCAAGGGGCGGGGAGGCTACTACACCACCATGACGACAAAAAAGGATATCTTGGAACGGAGTGGGGAGTACGATCCCAGAGTTATCAATGCCGCCTTTGCGGGCCACCAAATGGACGAGCCTGTCACAAGCCTGCTGACCCACTGTGAGCGCCGGAAAATGGAGCGCTCCGTGTGGAAGCTTGCAGCTGTGGAGGTTCAACGCCTGGCGAAGTTGTCAATCAAGGAGCGCCTGCGGGCGAAATTGGCGGCGAAGAAGGAAGAGCGTAGTTCATGATGGCCAGCTTGTGCGGCGCCGGGGCGCGGGAGTGCTTGCGCTGCAGCGTGCGGGGGAGGGTCAGCGGGACCTGTGTGTAGCCGTGGTACAGTTGGGATACCTGTGGAATGTTGGCATTCGTGAGCAATACTTTGCATCCCCGGCGTGTAAGCTCTTCAAATGCTGCAAATACCCGCAGATGGTCTGATTCTGTGAAGTCTCCGGCGTGATAGCGCGTGAATGTGCCGCCCATGTAAGGCGGGTCCATGAACACAAAGTCCCCCGCCGCGGCGTCCTGCAGGACTTGCTCGAAGTCGCCGCATGATGCACGGACGTCGTTGGCGGAGAAGTATGCTGCGGCGCGGTCTATCTTTGCGGGAAAGTAGAAGCGCGTGTCTACCTTGCCCCTGTCTGGGCCGTAGAATACCCGTACTTCGCCTTTGGTGTTCTCGGAGTAGATGCTGCAGAAGGATAGGTGCATCACGAAGACAAGCATCGCCGCCAGCTCCGTGTCAGGAGGGCGCTCGTTGTACTTCGCCTTCGTCGCGTCAAAGTAGGCCTTTCTGCCCTTGCGCCCGTCTGCTGCCACCGCCGCAGTGTATTCCGCGGCCATGGCAGCCAGCATGTCCTTGAGTTCCTGCGCCTGGTGCTGGATCACGCGGTACAGCGCCGCCACCGCCGCGTTGGTGTCGTTGAGATGGACCCGCTTGCCGCTGAGGCCCAGGCGAAAAACAGTGCCGCGCTGCCGGCAAAGGGCTCGTGGTCGGCATTGAATTCCCGCGGCAGCAGGGGGATCAGCTGAGGGAGGAGGCGCTGCTTTGCGCCCACCCACTTGAGCAATCTCATGACTACACTGGCGGAGCTGGAAAACCCACTGGTCCTGGGCTTAGGGTCTTAGGGCTGAAACCTGTCGAGGATATTGGTGCAAAAATAAGGGATCCATACCATCGGTAATGAGGTCGTGTTCGCATCCAGCGAGCCCAGGTTCGAGTCCTGGTGCCGGCCTGGACTATCCGGCATCTGGTGGCACCGGAGTCATTGAAGGCCAGCCCGCGCGCACAGCGTAGGATGGTGGGTTCGATTCCCACTGACTCCTTGGCGAAGGTTCCTGTTTCCCATGGTTCATGGGAGATGGGTGAGCCATTTTGCCTGCCCGAGGGCCCTGGAGTCCACGCGCGCGGGTGCCCCTCATGTAAAAGTATTGAGGTGCGCACAGGCTCCGTACAGGCGCACCACGGCATCGTTGTAGCAGGCGGCGGCCTCTTCCTGCGTGGCGAATCGGCCGAGGGGATAGCACACACGGTCCTTCCAGATGCTTGCAATCCATGGTCTCTCGGACGTTCAAATAGCTATGTGTGTTGTGACGCCGCGGTAGCTGGAGATGCATCCACGGCGTTCCCGGGAATTGTGTGACTGCAGGCCGCGGCTCGCCCATCTCAGGTTCCCTACGGTGTTGTTGAGCGGATCGCCGTCGATATGGTCTACTGTATCACAAGTGCGGGGATGAGGGTTGTGTAAGAACGCTTGCGCCATCAGGCGGTGGACTGTTCGGTACACCGCCCTGCATTCCGGCAGGCATAGCAGCACGTACTCGTATCCGCGGGTCCCCACCCGCACCTTCAGCGTGAGCGCGGTGCGGGCGTTTCTCACCCGCCCTTGGCTGGAGACCAGGTACCGGTTGTGGGTGTTAGGGGCGATGGCCCACAATTCCCTGTTCATTTGACGTGGACACCAACAATCATTCGCGCGGATGTGGCGCGCTCCCGCCGAACAATTTAGACGACGATTGTGGAAAGGCGCCGCATCAATGTACAGCACGATGCATCCACGAGACAAGGAGTCGCTGCAGGACGGGGACATCCTGGTGCCTGCCTGGGCAGCATACACGGATGGGCGGGATCACATGTACGTGCTTGTGAAGTGTCCGCGCTGCCGCCGCAGTCACGAGAGGGCCTGGCGGGAGCGCTTCGGGCTGTGGGGATGCTTGCGCGTGCGGGAGGGGTGCGGGACGCCGCTGGTCGTGCAAGTCCTCTCAAGCACGCCAGTCTTCCATTCGTTCAAGGCGCTGATGGCCTGGGCGGAAGCGCGGGAGGAGATTTCTCAGCCCTCAAAGCAGCGGTCCAACCCATCCGGGTTGGCCGCGGGGGCGACAGAAAGTCGCGACCCCATTAATAGTACCGAGACCAGTCCAAGCAATGGCGTACGCTCTGAGCAGCGGCTTCCAAGACGAGCTGGAAGACGTGGTGACGATGGACTCCGGGCGCCTGGGCATCCTGACAGAGCTCCCGCAGACCGCCCTGCACATCACGGGCGAGACTCGGATTGACGGGGACGTCGCCATCAACCAGGGCTCTCTCAGCCTCGGCGGGTATGAGGCGCTGGTGCCCTCCGTCAGTATGGTGGGGGCGGGACTGCAGGCGGCGCTTGACTCCCGCTACGTGCGCACTGCTACCATTGCCGCCTCCAGTAACATAGCCGACGCCGCCTTCAGCAACCTGCAGGTGTGGCACAACACCTGGCTGGGCGGCACTAACCAAGGATACATTGGCAACAAAGCGGGTACTCAGACGGTCTGCCTGTCTTTGGCGCAAGGCAGCAATATGCAGTGGGCTGCCTCCAATTACCGGACGTATGGCATAGGCTGCGCCTCCACAGGCATCGTCGGTTTGCGGGGATACTACGGCCTGCGACTTGGGGTCGGGAGCATGACCAACATCACAGTGGCGTCTCCCAATGGCTACGTGGGGGTGCAAACGACTTCTCCCAGCTTTCCACTGGACGTGGCGGGGGCAGCTTGTGTGCGCGGCGGCCTTACCTTGTCAAATAGCATTGGCGGCGTGCTGATCTCTCATAACAATAGCTGCCTGGGCGTTGGCACCAGCACCCCCCAGCACGCGCTGGACGTCGCGGGGAACATGAGGGCAAGCGGCGACGTGTACGGAAACATCCTGGCAGCCAACATTAGCGGCGAGCACAACCATCCAATGCGTCCCACCAGGAAAAGTGCTTACCCAAGACTTGATATTCAGCGGCAATGTGCAGTGCAGCACCTACAGCAACAATCAATGGCTCTACGGAAGCAACAACACGGTGATAGACAACAATGGGCTGATCCCATGGGCGCGCATCAAGGGAGTACCGGCGTCCCTCAGCAACTCCAGTGACACCGCCCTGGGGGCTGCGGGCGTGACCATTGGCTCTCTCGGGCTTGTCATGGCGGGCTACAGCATCTTGAGTCAGAAGGGCATGATCATGCCAGACCTCAGCATCCAGCTGAGCGATGAGGCCACGCCCGATGGCCAAACACAGGCAGACGTCAAGGTGGGCTGGGATTTCCGGCTCAGCCACAGACCGCTGGCTACTTGTCCTTACAGAGCTGACATCGGCGTGTATGGCGACCTGTATGTGAACAGAAACCGCCGCTTGTATGCGCTGGACCAGGACCAATTCAGCTTGAATGAGAAAAGCAGCCGGGAGATCCCGGACGGCATCCCTGCCAGCAAGTACACAGAGATCATCAATTTTGGCAGTCAGGCGCTCAGCCTGAAGAGCGGTCTCTTCTCAGACGCCCTGCAAGTCGGTCCTTTCCTCTTCAAGGCCGACCGGCGTGGCAACTGGAGTCTCTACATGGGCGGTAAACAACTGATTGATAGCGACGGAAGCTGGACTAACGGCACAGTACGCTCGTTGGACACGCTGAATGCCCCCGCCGCGCAGGGTGGTGCCAAAAGCCCCTTGGACAAGGTGAAAGCGTTTACAAATATCCTCTTTGAATAGCGGCCCAACCTGCAAGGTTGGCCGCGGGGGGCGAGTTTTGTCGCCGCCCCAATTAACGGCCCAACCTGCAAGGATGTCGTCGGCCTACTTCTCTGGCTCTGCCGCGGACCTCTCCTCCTCCTACCGCCTGTGCCAGAGCAACGCGGGGGCGGTCACCCTCTGCAACATCCCAGTGCGCGATGGCTACGTCCTGAGCTGGTCTGAGACCCGCGCCAATGCGGCGCCCGTGTCTCTAACTGCGGCGCTCCTGAACGACGGCGGGCAAGGGTACACGCTGGCCTTCAACAGCAACAACACCGCCGCGCTGAGCTACCAGACGTCCAACACCATCGCCGCGGTACCACTGGTCAGCGGCCCTTGCACACTGGGGCTTACCAACGACGTCGCCTTCAGCATGGTGCTGGAGAGAGGGCGGGGCTCATTGAACGGCCTGGAGATCCTGAGCTGCAGCAACCTGAGCGACGTGGAGTGGTCAAGCGCCTCCCTTGCCATCAGCGGCGCATCCCTCAGCAACCGCGTGTCCATCTGCAACGTCGACGGGTTGCCGCTGTACACAATTGAGCCGCCCCTGCTCGCCCGAGGTGGCATCATCACGCCCTACATCAAGGGGCGCCTGGAGTGGGGCGACCTCAGCAACGTCCCCGCCATTGCCTCGCTTGCCCAGGGGACGTGGGGCAGCAATGCGGCGGCATGGTCCTCTAACCTGGCGGCCTGGGGTAGCAATGCGGTAGTGACAGCTCAGGGTGTGTGTGTGTGTGTTTGCCTGCGAAGGACCTGAGGTGCATTCGACACATTGATTAAGTGTCATTCCTCAGGCCGGCAACATGGGCGAACCCACACTTTGACCCGATCATACCACGTACGGCATGACCCTTCGAAAACCCCGCCCGCATCGGGGTTCGAACTGGCAACCTAGCGGATAGCAATGGAGAGTGCTAACCACTACGCCAAGGCGCCAGGGTCCTCTAACGCGGCGGTCTGGGATTCCAACGCTGTGGTCGCCGCCCAGGGCGTGGCGGGGTGGGGCAGCAATGCGGCGGTGGCAGCCAGCAACGCTGCGGTCGCCGCCCAGGGCGTGGCGGCCTGGTCCTCTAACCTGGCGGTCTGGGATTCCAACGCTGCGGTCGCCGCCCAGGGCGTGGCGGGATGGAGCTCTAACGTGGTGGTGGCAGCCAGTAATACGGCGGTCGCTGCCCGGGGCGTGGCGGTCTGGTCCTCTAACGTGGCGGTGGTAGCCAGTAATACGGCGATAGCAGCCCAGGGCGTGGCGGCCTGGTCCTCTAACGCGGCGGCCTGGGGTAGCAATCAAGGCGGCTTCTACAGGGATGCGGGGAACATGAATGCCGGGACGCTGGCCGTGGCGCGGGGGGGCACAGGGGTGGGCACGTTGGCGAGTGGCAGGCTCCTGGTGGGCAACGGCACAGGCGCGGTCCTGCAGCCCACGGACTTGCAGTGGGACGGGACGCGGCTGGGGATTGGAAGCACGCCCGCATACAAGCTGGATGTGGCTGGGCTCGGTCGCATGCAAACGGACCTGATCACGGCGACCTCGAGGACGTTGCATGCAGATCGGCCTTTTGGTAGCACCACCACGAATAGGCGGTACGGCCTCATTGCTACCGTGGGAGGAAACAACGGCCTGGTGCGCATCTGTGGCATCTGCGGGGGACATGAGTCCGCCAATACCGACCAGGGCAAGACCAGGCTGGACGTGGTGATAGACGGGCGGAATAACACCATACGGGGGTCGGTGAGCGCCGACAACTCCGGGTGGCCAGGGCTTGTTGTTTACAAAGCCAACACCGGCGGGGACATGAGCGTGTACCTGACGGGAGAGAACTATTTCAGATACTCTTTCCAGCTGTGGGCGGCGGACAATGCCTCCATGTTTCCTGACACTGTCTCGTGGTCAACAGATGCAGCATGGACGGCGCCGGGCGGCTCCACTCTATGGTTGGATACCGTGACCCACTTGCCCACGACGTGCCTGGAATGCGGCTTCTACATGGATAGCGCGGTCATTGCCGCCCCTGTCATCGGCGCTTGTACACTGTCCAACGGATTCATGGGCGTTGGCACCGCCACGCCGAGCTCCAGGTTGCAGGTGCAAGGCGACTTGAGAGCGGCTGGTCTGATTTTTGAGAGCAATGCCCTTCTATCAACGCAGCCAGCAATCATGTGCATGCAGCGCCGGCGGTGACGGGGCTGGCAGCGGTGGCGACCACGGGCTCCTATGCAAGTCTCCTGAACATCCCCGCCACCTTTACTCCTGCGACGCACACCCATACCATGGCCGACCTGGGGGCAAGCATGGTCAAGCTTGGGGACATGGGCTTCACCGGCCTGGCGGGCTGGTGTCACGCCAGCGCAGCCACCACCACCACGGACTATGCCTTCCTCCAGGAGCTGGGGGCGGGCAAAACTACCTACATGAACGCCCCGCTTGGGGGCCGCCTGAGGTTTCGGGTCAACAACGAGGATCAAATTGAAGTCGCGCCAGGCAATGGCGCCACAAGGAGTTCACTGAATTGGCCAGTGGCGGACCCAGGCCGGATGATCCAGTGTTGGTATGGCGCCGGGGACTCCTACGGCGTGGGGCAATTCAGCGGCGGGACAATGAGAGCCTTCATGAGCAGCTTTGCTTCTGCGACTTTCAACGTCAGCAAATGCGCTTCGGGATTAGACAACTCATACGTAGACCTGCTCACGGTTGACACGAACAGCAAAATGACCATCAAAGGTTCATCGGCGGCGGCAAGCGGCCTCTACTGGAACTATGGCGGCAGCAAAACATATGACAATGGCCACCTGCGTCTTGACACTGACAACAACATGCAGTTTGACATCGGCGGCGCCACTGTGGGCGAATTCACATCCAGAGGCATACGCCTGATGCAAGGCAAAAACATATGCATGGTATGCGATGGGACCGCCGCACCCTACTGGGAGTGGGAGCTGGCTACCGGAATAGATGGAACGGACCACCTTGGCAACTTTTGGTGGACCATCTATTGGCCGGACGGAGTCACGCCGACGTCCCAAGCGGGAGAGACAGTCGCCTACCTTGATGACAACAGCCTGGACACCCGCCGCCTGAATTTCACGGGCTCACATCGGTGTGTGGCGGAGAAGGGGCTGAAAACCACCCAAGACGTCGTGGATGCCACCGGACTGGTGGTGATCGCCACTGGCAGGTACTGTTCCCTCCTGGATGAGAAAGTGAAGCCCAAGCAGATCGACAACATCACCGTGGACGAGGCGCTGCCTACGATTGAGCTGTGCACGAAGCGGCAGGACAAGCGTGTATTCGGCGTGGTGTCCGCGCCCGACAACCTCATCGAGGCCGAGGTGAGCAGGGGGGAGGACGGCAAGCCCGCCCGCAAGCTGGGGGGGAAGAAGAGGTGGGTCTTCAAGCAAGGAGCCTTTGCGACGTGCGCGCCATACGACACCGACCGCGTGGAGATCAACAGCCTGGGGGAGGGCGCTGTGTGGGTGTGTGCCCGCGGCGGCGATTTTGAAATTTGATCACCACCTCCGACCTGGCGGGGTATGGGGAGCGCCAGGAGGAGCTATACGTGTGCGGGTAGACGCTGGGCAAGATCACATGCGACGTGGACTGGTCCCGCAGTAATCTGGACAATGACTTCCAGACCCGCACCGTGGATGGCGCCCTTTGTGCCCTGGTGGGGTGTGTCTACTTGCTGTAGGGTCAGCTACCGGCTTCTTCTCTGACCTACCTGTAAATGCCAGAGACTCGCAAGGAGAAGCGCCGCAAGTCGAAGAAGGGCAAGCGGGTTAAAGTCAAGAAACAAGTGAAGACGCTGGTGACCGTCAACGTCAAGCAATCAAGCGGCGGTGGTGGCGGGGGCGTCGTGGCAGCGCCCTACTGGCATCCCCCGCCCATCAGCAACTGCGTCCCCACGACGACGCCGCTCATGAGCGCGGTGACCAGCCCCCTCACGCCTGGAAACGTCGGGGAGACCAACCTGGCGAATCAGATGGCTGCCATGCAAAAGTCCATCGACTCCCTGGCTCAGGCCTTCCCCGCCGCAAAGGCGGCGCCCAGTACCGCGGAAGCAGGCACACAAGCATCCCCAAGCACCGCCGAAGCAGGCACACAAGCATCCACAAGCAGCGCGGAAGCAGGCACACAATTCGAGGACTCGGAAGCTTCAGCTTCCTCGAGCAAGCTACGCTTGCGAGACACGCCAGACCCTGACCCGGACTCGGAAGCTTCAGCTTCCTCGAGCAAGCTACGCTTGTGAGACTCGATGTAGGCCGATGCACCACCAAGGCAGGCGGATGCGGGGGCGCAGACAGTCCTGCAGATAGACACCCCGCCAAGGGCGGACAACAAACGCCATCGCCGCAGGGATGCACCTGACTCCAACCCGCGCCCTCACAAACGCCGCCGCATCAGCGATGAAGAGCCCACGGACATGGTGGGGGACATTGGACCACCGCCACCACCGCCGAAACCACCAGGCCCCAAACCACCAGGTTTTGCCAGCGCGCCAGGGAGGGTGAGGGATGCCCGAAAGGCACAGGCCCATCAGAAGCACGTCAGGAATGTGCTGGATACTGTGGCATACCGCAAAGACGTCCCGGCGGATCTGAAGGCGACGCCGTACCGAGAGCCACCACGCCCGCGGCCTGCACCTGCCGCGCCAGTGGAGCTGCCCAAGCAGTGGAAGACCAAGCCAGCGCTCAAAATCAAGCTCAAGGGCTTCAAGGCGCCCGAGCTCCCTCCTGAAGTCGTCAAAGCTTCCAAAAAGTCAAAGCGCATCGTGGGGAAACGAAGCAATAACAACTTTGTGATGGGCATCGTTTGACTGTCCCCGCGGGCGAAAAATATGTCACCAACGATTATAGCCAAGTACGAGCGGCACATACCCCTATGTGTCCACGGGCTTCCCCCGCTCTCTGGCCTACTTTGCTCAGAGGCTATCAAACGTATCCAGCAACACCCGCCAGCTGATCGCCCTCGGTAATGAGTCTGTGACCCCATCGGACACAGTATCCTACAATTTGCCTGAGGGGGCCATCCTGGATCTCAGGACCCTGCAGCTGAAGCTCACCGGCTGCAGCACCACCACCACCAACGCCAATGCTGCCACCAGCTTTGTTGTGTTCCCCAAGTACATCGAGACTCTCATTGACCAAATTACAGTATCAGTGAACGGTCAAGTAATCTCACAAACGCCCAACCAATACGGCCAGATCTTCAAGCTGCTCGCTGATTACAGTTTTGGAAGGGACAAAGCACCCCTGAGGACCATCTCACAGAACCAACGGATGTCAAACTATGCCACAGATGCAGAAGAATTGGCAAAGGGAAACCCAGCCAATCCTGGGTACATTAGCAACGCGAATTACATCGTTAGTAACTGGCTGGGCTTCCTAGGCAGCGCCGCACCCCCGCTGCTGTTTACAGGGGCCCTTGGGCAGGTACGTGTAGACATAAGATTCGCGCCCGCATCAGTCCTGTATGCCGGTGGAGCGGCCGCACCAGCTCCCACGTACAATGTCACCAGGGCGTACCTGACCGTGAGGACACTGGACCTCGATGGCCTATACTACGACCTGCTGGCAAAGCGCATGGCAGACTCTCCATTAGAGATCCCTTTCACTTCATACATTGCCACCACGGGTAACGTTGGTTCCGTGAACCAGACTGTTCGCCTGAACGTCTCCAGCGGTTGTGTGGACATGGCGCTGGCAACCTTCCTGAGGAGCGACTACACCACCAACACTGCTGCCGTGGCCCTTGGAAACCTGGCCCCCAACGCCAGGACCTCATGGTACTTCCAGCGCGGCGCCGGTATGACCACCACCACATTCGCCACAGGACAGTACAGTGTCAATAACACATTGATCGCCTACCCACAGCCCCCCATTGATATCTTTGGCGAGGTCCTACACACACTGGGAGGCCTGGACTCGGTAGGAGGCCACGACCAGTACATGGGAGATATGGGCTCCTGGTTGAGCGACTTCTTCTGTCACTCTCTCTGCCTGAACGCCGGCCCCACAGAGAACGGAGACCGCCTGCTGTCCGGAACAGATGCTCGCAGGACCCAGCTGCAGATCGCCTACACCACCACAGGCACTGCTAACAACGTCATCTCCTACCTGATCGTGGTCTGCAAGTCCGTGCTGAAGGTATCTCCCGGCAGGAATACCATTGTCGAGGCATAGCGAAGCATTTATTCTTCGGTCTCAATATACCAGTGATGCCCGCGCAAACCCTTGCGCACCATCAGCTGCAGCACGGCCCCCCGCCGTAGCCGCCTGTGAATATGTTCACTGCCAATGGACCTACAAAACAGCTCTTCAACGACATGGAGACTTATACCCGTGGCTGGACCAACATCCGCAGCAAGGCAAGCTTCCAGGCCTTTGGGGCGTCGTTCACACAGCCTGACCCCACCAGGTCCCGCTATGGCAAGGTGTACCAGGTCCCCAACAACTACCTGGGCGTCGGTGTCATCACACCGCCCTTCCCAGGAGGGCGGGAGGCTGCAGTGCCCCGCTATGCACCAGCGCCTGTGCCGGCACAGTATCACCTGCACAACTCCCTGCCACCCAAACAATATCTCCAGATTGGGTAAATGGCGCCAAGGAAAGCTGTTCCTGAGCCTCCTGTAGAATCTGAGACATCCGAGACGTCAAAGTCGTCGTCGCCAGAGGAGGAAGTCCCCGCGGTGGTGCCAAGAAAGAGGGTCCCTCTCAATGAGGCGCGGCTGGAACAGCTGCGGCAGGCAAGGGAGAAGGCGGCGGAGGCCAGGAAGCGCATTGGCCACGTCAAGCGTGCAGAGAAGGCCCTGAAAGAGCGGGAGCTGCAAGCACGCATTGAGCGGGTGCAGGCGATGGAGAAACAACTTCTGAAAAAGACCCCGCCCATTCCGGTCAAAAAACGTACGCACGCACCGCCCCCACCCTCCAGTAGCAGCGAAAGCGAATCAGAGAGTAGCAGCAGCGAAGAGGAACGCGAAGCCACCCGATGGGTGGCAAGCTCGTCCACCGATGGTGGACATCGCCCGCGCAAGCCCAAGCACTCCAGGCGGGCCCGCGGCCTGCCCCATAGGGCCGCACCCGCCGTTGATCCCCACAAGCAGCATGTGCACGCCCTGGCATACGGCAGCCTATTCCCGGGCCCAGGAAACAATCCTTACATTTGAGCGGAGCTACCTGCAAGGTTGCCCGCGGGGCGACTATTGTCGCAACCCCTGATTGTCACAAGCAACGCTTGCACGAAAAAGCTCCGCTTTTGAGTAATGGAAACTACGCCGGTGAACATACACGTCCCTGAGCTGAAGATCAAGTACCCCAAGCGACGTCCGGCGCCGCCCGGGATGCCTTCCCTCTACAACCTGGGCATGATCTGTGGCTCCCGCGGCAGTGGCAAGACGACTGTGATGGTCAGGATGTTGAAGGCATACGACGCGGCCAAGTCATTCGACCACCTGTGGCTCTGGGCGCCGTGCTTCCACAGCGACCCCAAGTACAAGCTCCTTGAGCGCGGCACGCACTTCAAGCTCCACCTGTATGACCGGGACTTCTCCATCGCGGAATTCAAGGGCGCACTGGAGCTGATTGAGCAGAACAACCAGGACTATGAGGAGCACCAGGAGCATCAAAAACTGTGGAAGAAGTTCCTCAGACACAAGGATCCGTTGAAGCTGAAGGATGAGGAAGTTCTGAAGCTGGACAAGCTCGGGTGACAGCCCCCTGACCCCACAAAGTTCACACTGGGTAGACCGACCAACCTGATGATCTTTGACGACTGTGTGGGCAGTCGGGACCTCTACCGCGCTGATAGCAAGGGCACCGTGGTGCAGTTCACCATCAAGCATCGGCATCACCACACAAGCATCTGGTTCATGTCACAGATCTTCTCAAACGCAGTGCCCAAACAGATCAGAAGCAATCTGTCCTTTGTGATCCTGTTTGCTCAAAAGAATGAAAACATCAGGAAGCAAGCCAGTCTGGAGTTTTCAAGCCATGTGTCCGCTGAGGACTTTGCATCTATGTGGGCCGCTGCAACCGCTGACACGCACGGGTTCTACTTTGTGGACTTTGAAAGTCCGCCAGAGATCAGGTACCGCATTGGCTTTGACCGCGCCTTATCCGCCAGTGAAGATATCCAACCATCCTTCATAGAGACATGCCCGCCCTTTCAAAGACCCCACGCAAGGAGCTGGAGGAGGGCCTGACAGCAGCATATCCCCAGCTGGAACCTCAGCTATTGGGCTACCTGATCGACGTCTTTGAGCGTGACTCCCGCTGGCTCAACGACCGCATGCAGGCAGAGCTCCGCCAGGAAAAGGTTTCAAAAACAAAAGTTTGTGAAACAAAATCTGCCCGCAAAGCAAATGAAGCGCCTGTTCCCACACCTTGATGTGGACACGGGGGATCAGAGGAAGTGGGTGGCTACCCCCGCCCGCAAGCTAACCAACTACCGCGCCATCCCCTACCGCCTGGTGCTGAGCAGCGCGTCAAAGACGTCGGGTACCGCACACGACGCCACCTTTGTGTTCAAGCACCAGCCCTGGGGCCTGGACCCCCTCATGGACCTCTCCCGCACTAACTTCAAGCTGCGGGTGGAGAGCTTCACCGTCACGGGCGTCAAAAACGCCCCCGCGGATACAGACGTCGCCCTGGCCCTGCTTGTGAATGTGGATGGACAGGGCTTCGACCAGCGCTACACCTATGACGCCGTCAATCGCGGCATGACCGCCTGTGTTTGCACCGCCACCGGAAATCAGCAAGCCCTCACCCTGGCGCAGAACTGGGGCGTCCCTGTCCACACGCTGCCCGGGACGTTGCTGCGGGTCTACCTGAGTGAAGTGGGAGCGCCCCGCACGCCTGGTGCCGCGCTGCTGGATGCTCTCACCTCCACATTCGAGTGGCACGCCGTGCTGGCTCTGACGCCTTGTGACGAAGAGCTGGGTTGAGATAACCAGCTCCATTAGTAGTAAGGCACCATGTTCGAGCTCGTGAAAAGCCAGACCATCTTCCTAGACAGCCGCAAGCGGCGGGGGTCGGATGCCCCCTACTGCTACACAATCTCCTTCACCTCTGACGCCGCCAACTGCAAGGACGATGAAGTCTTCCGCCTGACCTTGAAGGGCCTCATCACGCAGGTCTCCTGGGGCTACATCACAAGCGTCTCCAGCAGCTTTGTCGTGTACGAGAACGGCGTGCCGCGCACTGTGGCGATCTCCACGGGGAACTACTCCTTCAAGGGACTCGCCCAAGCAATCACCGCCGCCTACTTCGCCTTCGACGCCAGCGCCGTGGACTACAACCGCTTCAGGTGCACCTGGTCCAGCGTCACTAACAAGCTAACCTTTGCCTCCGCCGCCGGCAAGGCCCTGGTGCTGGCATTCCCCAGCCAAGCCGCCGCAGAGACCTATGGCTTCAAGACAGCCACGCCGGGCGTCCTCACAAGCCAGGTTGTGCTCAACCCCATGGCATACAACAGCCTCTGCATCAGCGTGGCAGGGATCCGCCCACGCTTGACTTACAATCTGGCGAATATCCACTCGGAGCTCGTGGGCCGCACCAACCTGATGGCCGTCATCCCCGTGGATTCCAGTGTCCCGCCCTACTCCATCCTGCAGTGGAGCAACCCGGGAGACAGCTTCAGTCTGTACATCACAGAGCGCACGCTTGACACGCTGCAGATCCAGATCACGGACTGGAGCGGCAACCCATTCACCGCCATGCCCGAGCACGCCCTCACGATGCAGCTGGACACCTTCCGCAGCATCGACGTCAAGCACCAGGCGCTGCAGTCCATTGACGATAACATCCAGAGGCTCATGAAGTGAAATATCTCAGCTGCTACTATACAGAATCCAATGCTGGGAGACTTCCTCCGCCGAGCCGGAAGCGTAGTCCGCAAGGTCGGTGACGTCGGCGGGAGCCTCATCCGCCGCTTCGGACAGCCACTGGCCGCTTCAGCAAAGCCTCTTGCCCACTCCATCCAGAGCCTCATCGGTAGCAACCCCATTGCCAATGCAGCCATGGGCGCTGTGAACAAGGGCCTCGACTACGTCTCTAGCGGCAGGGCCGCCGCAATGGCTGACAGAGTCTCCCACTATGGCAAAAAGATGGCGGGCTCGGGCGGGGGATGACGCACGAACGACCAGTCCAGATCATTCACAGCCGCGCTGCTGACGCTCTCATACAGCGCCTGGTCCTGCATCTGCAGCGCCGCAGCCTTCATCAACTCCTTCATCAGCGCTTGCGGGATCATGGAGCGGATAGCGCGGGGGGTGTACCTGGTGGGTGTGGTCGAGTTATTCAGGTGGTCTGTGTGGACCTTCTTGAGCTTCTCGCAGTTGCACAGGTGTCTCCCGTTCACAAAGGACCAACAGTCGCGACGACAAAACAGGGGCTTGAAGTCGGCGACGTTGGTCTAGATGCGAGTCGCTTTCCTGTAAGCATACCCATATTTGCAGTAGGTCACGTCATGAAAGGGGATGCCTCCCATGAATTCACGGGACTTCAACAGCCCTGTCTGGGAATTCTCAATGAACCACACCTTGGGTTGAAAGTGCGCAATGATCTCCAGCGTCCGGCGGACCAGCTTGTCGGCAGACTCCAAATCGCGCGGCGATCTGCAGTGGGCGATGGAGTACTCACGGCAATCCGGCGAGGCCCAGATGATATCGAAGTGAGACTCCCGCGTGTAGTCCCGGTCAAGGATGCTCACCAGAATGTCAGGCGCGGTTCGGGGATCAATATCAAGTCTTACAGTCTCAAACAACTCCGGCATCTGACTACAAAACCGCGTCAACGATCCCGAGCCGCTGAAGAGCTCAAGCACACGATACTTCATTCCTATGGCAAGAGACAATACTCCTTGGCATCAGCAGTCTTCTCCTCGTGCTCCAGCCGCCCCGCACCCTCTAGGATGCGGCTCTCTATTCGGGCTGGGGTGACGTGTAGAGGTTATCCCAGAACACGTCGTCGTCGTTCAGGAGCGCGTATAAGAGATGCTCGGACGCGATGGGGATATCGCAGCCACGTGCCATGTACGCAAAGCTCTGGAAACCAAACCAAGGTATGAGGTCAAACACCAGTAGCACTTGCATCGCCGCGCGTATCCGTGGGAAGTCGGGCCGCTTCTCCTCATAATCTGGAAGGTACTTGTCCCAAACACCGCACTTATACCAATAGTATTGCTCCCACCTGCCAAACCATCCGCCGGACTCCTGGATAAGTCGGGAGATGGTTAGTTGTGTCCTGTAAACAGCCCGGTCAACAGCGGTCGATGGGAGCTGCTCCAGCACGCCGCGGAACTTCTCCTCGTGCTCCAGTCGCCCCACGCCCTCCAGGATGCGGCTCTCCACGTCGCGTGGCAGGCGGTCCCAGTGTGACGTCGCCATGGTGTGGACGTCGTGGGCTGGCAGGCGCCTTATGACACTCCGGTTAGCCAAACACCTTGTCCTGGCACGGCAGGCACATGCCGCTCAGCATGAACTCCTTTGCGTCAGCTGTGTCCACAAAACGCCCAAGGTCCACGGCGCCCTTGCAGATGGCGCACGCGACATTCGGCACAGGCTTGCCTTCAGCATGGGCGGCAACGGCGTCGCGGAACTTGGAGCGATCCACAATGCCGCGGCCCATGCTCCGAAGGTCCAGTGGGCGCAGGGGCTCCTGCTCGCGGAGAGCGCGGGCGCATGCATTGGCCGACATGATGGCTGAAGAAACGAAGAAAGACACGGGGGGCCCGGCTGTGCACAGTATGTGTAGCATTCCCGATGACCACCACAGCCGTGGGCGTGACCAATGGCAACGGAGGCCAGGACGCCCTCCGGAACCACGCCACAACCAAGGGAGAAGGCCACGCTTCGGAGAGGTATATGTGCGCCCGAGCTTGCTTTTTTCCGCATAACTCTTCAAGATGGCGGGGCTCAAGATCACCCAAGCGGACATCGTCCGGCTGGCTATCAAGCATATGCCCGTGGACAACAGCTACGAAGACTTCGTGAGAGAGACAACGCTCACCATTGAGGAGGCGACAGGCTGCAGCAGGGCCGAGGCGGTGCTGCTCATGTACGACGCCTTTGGAGACCTACTGCTCATGCACTACGACATCCACGCCGAGATTACTGGCAAGGACACCATCCCCGCCGAGCTCAAGATGAAGTACAATGCCTTCAATGGAGCGATGCTCAAGCTGGCGCAAGCCCCCGAAGAGGGAGAGGGAGAGGCCGCCGCGGGTCCAAGCGATGCTGAGCCCGCCGCGGCCACCGACGCCGCCTAACTGAGCACATACTCCCGCGTGACCGCATCTACTATCGCCTTGGCCAAGGACGAGCTGCCATCGGACCGCACCCACGGAGGGTCGGAGGTGTAGAGCAAGGCGTCCTTGTGGGCGCTGCCAACCAAGCTGTAGCTCTTGCTACCCAGAATGAGCTTCTTCTGGGATAGGGCGCGGGAGTGGCCTGAGGCCTCGTAGAGTTTCAGGTACACGCGCTTGGCTGTCTTTTTTGTGACCACGCCCGCATAGACGTAGCCCACTTTGCCGCCCTTCCGCACCTCCAGCCGCTGGGGCTCATCACTTGCGCCCTCGACGTCGGCTATGGCCAGCTGCCCCACCACCAAATGATCAGCGATCGTGTCTCCCGTCGGCTTCGGCTCCGCGGGGAGCTCGGGCAGCCCTTCTGCCCTCAGGCGGCGGTCCTGCTTGGCCTGCTTCTTCGCCTTGGTCGCTGCCTTGGGAGCCTCCAAGTTCCGCGGCGTGTCAACCTTCAACAACTCGTTCGGTTTGAAGGCCCGCGCCACAGGCTCCTTCCCGGGGTACGTTAGTAGGCTCACGCGGCTCCCTCTCACGCCGGAGACCTCGTACACCTCCAGAGACATGGACTGCGTCTGCCCCTTTTCAAACGTCCCCTTCTTCAGCCGCACCCTCACATAGTCGCCCATGCGGAATCCCTCCTGCACTGGCTTCTGCACGGTGGCATTGTAGGCGCTGTCATCTACCCAACGTTGCCGCATGGCAGGCTCGTCCGCATACAATTCATCTGGCGTCCTGTTCTTCAGCGTGTCGTGCGGGTTGGTGTTGTAGTCGTGGATCACCTCCGCCAGCCAGGTGGTCCACTTGGGGTCATCCCGCGCATGTATCCGCTTCTCAATCAGTGTGCGGAGGGTCTGCACCAGGCGGTCCAACACTCCCAGCGGGTCGCCCACCGTCACGTGCTCATCTGCAGCCACTCCAGTGATCACAGGAATGTTCCGCTTGGTATTGAAGTCCTGAAACTCCTTGGCATTGAAGGCATTGTCGCCTTGCACCATGAACGGCTCCTTGCCAGCGTCTTTGAGGAAGCGCTTGTAGGAGCTGAGGATGGTCGGCATCGTCTGGTCTTTCAGCACGTAGGCAAAGGCTTTGCGGCTGCAGATGTCCACCAGCAGTAGGAAGCGATCCTTGCCGCCGTTTTGCCGCTTCCAGTTGCTCATGAAGACGACGTCAATCTGGAAACTGTAGGGTGGCCGGGCAATCTTGGCAAAGGCAAACCGCTTGCCCGAGGGCTTTGCAAAGACTTCGTGCACAGGATTTTTCTGCTTGCTCCACCATGCATCGAAGTCCCGCTTGGACACGCCATGACCGGACTTCAGCCGCTTGTAGAGTTTTTCCTTGCTGAGCAAGTCCCAGGTGGGATGCTCTTCCATCACCGCCGCAATGTCGCTGCTTGTCCCCATTACATAGTAGAGCTGAAACACTGCAGCGGCGCGGGGTCAGGGGCGCGGGGGTAGCAGTGCGGGGTCAGGGGCGCGGGGGTAGATGCACGCTCTGGGGACTTGCTCAAGCACGCAGAAGCCCTTCAATACAACTGCCAGGTCTGGCTCACCCACTGCGTGGGCGAGCAGAACGCTCCGTGGAGGCATGGGTATATTGTCGGCATGTCCGGGGAAGGTACAAGCTTCCGAGTCTATCAAAAACTGTCCTGGGACGGTTCGGGGAGTGTCGATGCAGTCTTGGGGAGTGCACCAAAACTCAACGGAACCTTACTGAAACCAGTCTATCAAAAACTGTCCTGAGATGTCCTGGGAATGTCAGCACATTCCAATAGGGAGATCAATCAAATGCACAGAAATGTAACAGAAACACACTGAAACCAGTGCGGATTGGGGGGAATCTGATAAATTTCTGACATTCGGCGACTCGGAGGATTGTTACTAACTAAGGGGGGGGGCCCACAAACAACCAGCACACCTCATGCTAGCACAGGGAAAAAGACATGTCCTTATTTAAACCCCACTAAATTCCACCAAAAACCGTCTAAATACAAATCTCTATATGTGGGGATGCACTGCATGCACGCTTTCCATGTCCTCCCTCTGCCTGAAACCATGTGCATTATTGTGTATGTATTAAGTGCAGGAGTATATATGTGCATGTTCTGTGTGTTTTCAGATTCACCCCCATGTCAACAAATCACCAGGATAGATGCAGCACGCCCCACAGCTGGTGCAGTGCCTTGGAGTCATTCACCATCAAGAGCTTCTCATCATCACCATACATGACATCTGGGACATGCGTGTTACCCATAAGAGGTCCTGCTCCTCGCAGGTGCATGGCAATGATTCCATGCAACTGCTTTACACAGAGGCGGAAGTGGCTAAGCTCACTGCCTTGCTTGGTGCCTCAGCAGTCCTTTATCTGTCACCCACACAGCCATTCAGGTGCAAAACAAGGCAGGCATTGTCCATGCTTTTCTGCTGCTAAGAAGGGCCTGTGAACTCCAATTTATTTTGCCCTCTCTGTAAAGCCATCCGTCTGCCTGGCCATGAGCAAGGCTTGTCTAACATCAATATAGCATAAGTGTTAACAGTGCTTCTGGTGCATAAATGGGCTGATGAGATGGTTGCTCACAAACAATGCAGCCTACGCAAGCCACATCGTGTAGGCGCTCATAGTTCCAATCCCCAACGCACTACGGGGTTCACCCCTCCTGATCAACAACGAGTCGCTTTCCAACGTAAAGACACTGGAGGCACATATGTTCCCGTACAATTACTGTACAAAAACCCAGCATGCTTATTGCGTCCTTCCAACCCACAAGATAGCCGACCCTGCTAGATGTATTCTCGGCTGAGCGCGCATGCCATCCTGATGATGATGCAATTGATATAAAACCACCATCGACCGTGTTGCAGCTAAGGAGCGTGTCTCTGATGGACACACACACATGGCCATTCTAAAGCCATCTACCTGCCCATGCCATGCACAACTGGAGGAATGGTACACGGATGAAACTGAGCACCAACACTCATGATGTTGGGCAACCTAAGCCTAAGCTGTATACGAATAGCTATGTGGTACCCAAAAGCCGCCTTTAAACCATGATCAAACACAACCATGAATTTAAGCCCCAGCAAACTACTATCACAGCTGATCCATGCTTCATATTTCCATCAATGCCTGATCACATTCTGGTCACAGCCTTTCCAACTGCCGGATGCTCAACTGGATCCTATTTCCCCTCCTGTCAGTCGGGGGGTCCCTGTTCTTGCATGTGCCATTAGCAGGGGAGTGGCTTCACTTCCTGCTGCTGTTCCTCCACAAGCACCATGTAAACATATTTAAGCTTGTACACACATGCAGGCAGGTCTACTGCTATCCCCAGGTCTTCTGCCATGTGCTCAATACAGCTATGCTCCTTGTAGTACTTACGGCGACGATCGGACTGCCACCCCGCCATGCCCAAGAACAGAACCATCTCAGCGCCCAGCAGTGGTACCACTGTGCAAAACAAGATCAGGAACATGCCCTCCCTCTCGCTAGCACTATAAGGGAATGACCCCCCACACCCCAATTCTGCAGCTGTTTGCCTAGGGTCCGAATTAAAACCAACAAAATAAACTAAGACTGTGGTAGCTCCACAATATACAAACTCCATCACCCAAGCTGGCCAGCTGCTCCACCTGCTGACACGGAACTCTAAGGTGCTGCCCGTGGCCCAGGGGATATTGATGAACATGTTGATCAAACTGGCAGGGAGGATCAACCAAGACTTCAAGCCAGTTAACAGCAGGGCATTAAAAGAAATACTACCTACTGGCACAATCACAAATGCTAGCACTGGGCCAAACTGATTCCAAAAAGGGTTGATATCGGATTCGACCATGATTTCGCGTAAAGCCAACCCCTGGATGCAAAACATATACAGGACAGATCGGTTCAACAAACTGCAAAGTGCGTACACCCCCATCACCAAACTTTGCCACGCGGACTCCGCCACATCAATGAGACCAAGCAGAAGCTTGGATGGGGGCTTTGCGGAAGCCCAGGCAGACCGAGGATGCAGCCTCATGAACTCCATCGCTGCAATGGACAGGGACACCAGCCCAAAGCCAGCAGATGCAGCCTGAAAACCCCAAACCCAGGCTGCTGTATCATCTTGTTCTGCACGCTCCTGCAATGCATCGGCGGTAATCCTGAGTAACAGCACCGTCCAGCTGATTAACACCTGAGGCGCCTCAAAAATTAGCTCCGCTATCTTGTAGTGGAGCGCTGCCGTGGTGTGGTGCTGCCTGGCTGCCCTGCTGGAGGTGTCGGCTGCGTGCTGTCTGAAGAACTCCTGGTAGGCTAGTTCGAGATTGAGCAGACCACGGCCAGCTGCCGTAAGAATTTGGCAGGCTTTCCCGGGTTGCCCGGGCGGAGTTGCTGCTATGGCATGGTGGGCTGCTAGAACGCTCTGTGCAAGCAAGTTTGCGGCTAGAAATACCAATTGTACTATGAAGCACACCATGAAGTAGTTAGAGAGCCTTAGTCCACAGAGGTTGTCGTACTGCCCTGAAGACGCCAACTGCCACGTGCTGATGGCCCCCATAACATCAGTCACCAGGTCCGCCCAACCCAAGAAGACATGCCATGATGACAGCGGCAGCGCAAACGTAGGTTTAGAGCGCACTTGAGAAGCTGACATTGGGCCTCCTAGAACTACCTCACGGCCTACCGCCTAGGTTCGGAGCCCACGAATTGTTTGAGTTGGGCCCCGCACGTGCTCAGTGCTTCTGTATCGCCAGGTTCAGCCACTGAGGTGTCTACAGTCTGCGAGCTTCTGTATCCCTCATCATGCTCATGTACTTCTGGCGTTGTCACTCGTGTTGGTGCGGAGCGGAGTAACTACCAGGGGTTGAAAAGGACGAATAAATGCAAGAGCTAAACCACCATCCGGGGTTGGCATGCCGAATCGCACTGCCTATGGAGGGCGATTTGGTTGTCATGTGGCTAGCTTTTCCAGACCCAGAAATAGGGTTTAATCGCATCACAAATGAGTCAGGTTTGCAAATTCGCGGACATTTCGGGTTCTAGCGCCTAATTCGTAGCCATCGCACAAAACCGTGTGTAGGACTAGTGGGCGATCCAGGCGCAGCATCAGCGTGGACAAGATCTGCCCGTCGAAGTGCTCGCGGACCCTCAAAGACAGCTCACCGACGCCCAACTCCGAAGGCAGGTGCACCTCTGGGGCTCGCCCCGCTTGTTTTAGAGGCACACTTCTGACTCTGGTGCATGCAGTCACCCGCCCGTTCAAACCCTGCACTTCTTTTGGCTGGTTGAAAGCGAGATCTTCGGCCAAATAGGCGGGACTTCAGGTCCCATTGGATGCTGTAGCATTGTCAACCGTCTCTCTACCCCAACTCTGCCCGGGAACGAGTCCGGCCAAGTAACCGCATGCCTATTGCGTCCTCCCCGTCCGTGTAGTTAGGAGCACTGGCCTTAATCTCAGCAGAGCGGACATACCATCTTGATGCTAAGGCAATTGCTATGAATCTACCACCTGTCGTGTATGTACCAGTTGCAGCTAAGGATTGCGAACAGAACTAGTGCAGCTAACTTATGGCAAGGGTTGCTCTACAACGATACTGCGCTGGTTCAGCAGTCCATCATGAGCTACGCCGGAAGAGTTACCTGCTGCATATGCACCGGCGAAGATATTCCTGACTGGTGCTCGCTGGACTGTGGCCATCTGTTTCACGTGCCCTGCATAGAACAATGGCTGGAGAACAACCGGATCTGCCCCTTCTGCCGGGTGAGCCCGTTGATAAGGCTGGAGCGGCCTCTCTTTGCTTGCATGGCAACGTCCCTTAGGTTGTACAAGCTTCAGCCCTGCTCCAACAGCCAGTGCAGTGGAATCCCCCTGGACAGCAGCACATCCTTTATAGCTGGGCAAAAGGCTGACCAGTCTGCATCATAACCCTTACAGGAAGCCTCCAGGCGCAGACCCAGGAAGGTCTTCCTAGACACTGCACTCGAAGGTGATGCCGATGCTAGTACTGCCCTCCTGGAGCAGACCAAGAAGGTAGGGTCCAGCCAGCTGCTTCCAAGATCACAAAGCAGTAGTTGTGATGAATTTCAATCTTGCAGTGGTAAACTCCCTCTTCCACTTATCAAAGAACTGCTGGCCTTATGTGTGGACGCTACCTCCATCATCCTAGGTATCTTCAGTGCTATTGTCTGCTAAACAGGGTCAGAAAGGCGCCACTGATCCATGCAAGAAGGCACACAGACCTGCATCAACCTCAAGGCCCTCCATTGATCTTAAACATCCAGCCTTAAAAGAACCCGTGCTTGGTGACCTTGTCCCGCACTGTCTCATGCAGGAGTTGCAGCAGCTGCAGGACCACCTACAGCAACGGGAGCAGCGGCTGTTGGAGCTGGAGGGGCAGTGGAAGCGTGCCGTAAGACGCCAAGAACAACTGCAGGGGAAGCTGACAGAGGCTCGTGAGGGGTAAGCAGAGCTCTGACACTTACACGCTGGTGGCATTGCCAAGTCCATGAGGGCTCGCAGCTGGCAGCTTCATGGTTGAGAGTGACCGCCATGCAAGTGGCTGTGGCCTGTCTTAATCACCATCTATGGGCCGTGGATGGGCTTGTGTGTAATGACACATGCAGACATGCGCCAGAAGGGCAACAACATGCTTGTCCAGTATGTAGCAGAAAAAGAAATGATACATGTAGACTCCATGGACCTTATCCATGCTCCCATGTATACATCACACGTCATGTGGTGCGAGACTTCGAGTAACCTTGGAATAGCGATTTTCTGGTGCAAGCATGTGTGCATTCTGCCCTGCAGGCTAGAGAAACACAAGGATGACCACCTGATGGAGATGGCTGTTAGCAACAGCTTGCGGCAAGAGCTGAAGGCACTGCAGGAGCGCCACAAGACGGACATGGTCAGAAGGGATCCCAGCTGATGTGTTTGGGAACGAACCTCTGCTCCGTCGTTGTGTCTTGCTGCTGAGGGAGTAAAAGGCAGAAGTTGACCTATGGGATTTTTTTTTAACGCCGAGGTTCAGTCCTCTAGCACATGCATGCCTAGCCTCGCGTCCAGCAGTACACACTCCTGGGTTACATTTGGAGCAGTTTCATCTGCCAACATGGTACATTAGGCACAGTTGACATGAAGAAGCTTGCCATGGCATTCACCCTTAGCTGGGTGTAATACCTGCTGTCTTTCTCCAATACGAGCATTATATCTGTGCCAGCCTGCCTTCAAGCAGAACGCGACGAACACACCAACACCACCAACAACAACAACACCATCAGTATTAAGCCTGCATGTGATATGTTTGTTTGGTCTGTTCATGCTCATCAACACAGGTCCGAATCCAGCGTGAGCTGAAGGAGGAGAAGGCACGATGTGGCAGGCAGACCCAGGAGCTGCAGACGCTGAAGCTGAGCAGGAACCCCCACATGCCCCTGGCAGCAATACAGCAGCTCATGGCAGAGGGCGGACCAGACCAGGTGGGGAGGAGGGGAACACAGTGGGCCACCTCCAAGCTTATGTTACCCTAAAGTGGAGTGAACTGATCATATCTCGTGTCGGCGATGTTTCTTGTCGTGTCAAGATGACTGTGTAACAGTGCCGTTGTAAGTGGTTAGGGCTCATAACATAGCTTGCAATTTAAGTCAGTCTTGTACTTGCTAGGAGACAGCTTTGGCCCTGAAGAGCCCCAGTGCTGCAATTTGGATCCTATCAAACTGGAAACTTGAGACATCGTTGTGCCCTACCTTCTCCCGTTCCTTCTTGTAGTCCCCTGCTGTCCTGGCCCTAGCAGAGCGCAACAAGCAGCTCCAGGAGGCTGAGAAGCAGATGCAGCATCTGCAGCAAAGATCAGCAGCACAGGAGCGGCAGCTGGCAAGCATGCAGGAGCGGTTGGGTCACTTGGAGCAGGAGCGGGACAATGGAGTTGCTGAGAGAGAGGCAGCACATCAGCGGGAGCTGGCTGCAGCAGAGAGGGAGCGAGAGGCATGTCACAGGGAACAGATACAGCTAGAGGTGAGTTAATGGAGCGGTTTGGTTACTCCGGTGAAGCAGCAATGTGTCCGATGGTAATCCAAGGTGCTGACAAACTGAAAATCCATGTCTACGTGACAAATGGAAATAGTGTTAGGGCTATAGCAGGCTGCTCGTCCCTGCCATGGAAGCTCTTATCAACAGGGGAGATAAAGAAGCCTATGAGATAGCCCCATGATGCTGGGTTGTTCACACCTCCTTCAGGGGCTATTGCATCCTGGTCTTGCTAACATCTAAGCGTATAGCTGCTTTCCAAAATCCTCCTGAGCATTAGCTATTACAACCAATTGGGTCCGGGCCCTGCCATGTTTGTCCTTGCAGTTCAAGGTGAGCAAGCTGGAGTCTGAGTTGCGGGAGTTGAAGGGTATGCTTGATGCTTTTGAGGGGCACCCAGAACTGCAGCAGGTGCCGGCAGCATCCCTCAGGCCCACACCAGTAGCACCAGCTGGAGCAGCAACAAGGGGAGCATGGATGACAGCAAAAAGCAACCAGCCGGCTAGACAGCAGCAGCAACAGCAGCAGCAGTTGGAGCAGCAGCAACGGCAGCAGCAGCAGCAATGGTGGCAACAGCAAAAGCAGCCGGAGCAGGATCAAGGGAAGTCCGACCTTGCTCACCAGCGGCAGCAGCTGCAGGAGGGTACTGATGTGCTGGAGGCTGCTTCACAGGAACTGGCAGAAGCCACAGGGGCAGCAGCAGCAGGCGTAGCTAGTGTGCGGCAACAGCAGCAGGAAGAGCAGAAGCAGCAATATGAGCAGCAGCAGCAGCAGGAAGCAGTACAGAACTGTGAAGCAGAAGAAGAGCAAGAAGAGCAGCTAGGTCGGTGGGACCACCAGCAGCACGGGCACGAGCAGGGGCAAGTACAGGATGCGGTTGATGAGTTAGGGGAGGAGGACTGGGATCTGCTGGGTGAAATCCTGGATAGAGGCAGCGGCTATGCAGTGGGTGGAGGAGCAGCAGCAGGTGGTAGTGGGCAAGGAGCAGCAGCAGCAGCAGGTGGCAAGCAGCAGGACCCATGGCAGGAACAAGCAGGCAGACATGGTCATAGCTCCTGGACCATACCGGTCACAGCAGCAGCAGCAGCGTCGCAGCAGCCCCTTGCTACTTCAGGTGCAGGGGGCTTGGCTGCTAGTGGCAGAGCGCTTCCTGCTCCTAGCCCTGCTGCTGCAGCAGGTGGGTGGAGTAGCCAACAGGGCAGCAGTACGGCAGTTGGTGCCCCTGCAGAGTGCATGTTTGAATCTAGTGGTAGCAATGGCGCAATTCCCATTGCCGCTGCAACTGGTGGTGGTGGTGGTGGTGGTGGTGGTGGTGGTGGTGGTGGTGGTGGTGGCGGCGGCAGTACCTTGGTGGAACAGCTACGCATCAAAGTTGAAAAGGGAGCAGCAGCACTGGCAGCCACCGCAGCTGGGAGGACAGGTGCTAGCGCACCAAGCAGGGTTGCACAGCCTGTGAGGTTGCCTGGCTTTACTCGCACACCAGTTAGACCACCTGCTGCAGCCCCTGCTACTGGTGGAAGTAGAGCTGTCAATGGGGCTGGTGCTGGCTGTGGTGCTGGGCAGATGGGGGTGAAGGTTCAGGCAGTAGCAGCAGCAGTAAAGCAGCTGGTACGCAATAGCAGCCCTAATAGTGTCACTGCCACAGGCAGTGCAGCAGCAGCAGCAGGGAGGCAGAGTTTCGGTGGGGGTGGGGGGAGGGCTGGGGTGGGCAGGACAAGTGGGAACGTTGGCAGCAGGGGAATCGCTGGCGGCAGCGGCACTGGCGTAACAGGTACCATCAGCACTAGCAGCAAAGCAGCAGGAGCAGCAGTTGCAGGAGCTGCGGGTTTGAAGGCTAGCATAGGGAAAGCAATGGCGGGAGGGTTGAAGAATGGGGTGTTGAGGGACCCGCTGAATCGCATAATAGATGATGATGACAGTGATGAGGAGAATGGAGGGGGAGGGGGCACCTGGGAGAAGCTGCCAAGAGGATATGCAGGCCTGCAGTTGACTGGGAGCAAAAGAGCATCACTAGGAGCAGCAGCTGGAGCAGGAGCGGCAGGTGGCAGGCTCCCCAGCAGCAGCAGCATGAAGCATGTGGCTGTAGGTGGGGTGGTGGCAGGAACTGGAGCAAGCAGGCCACCATCCTTCATAAAGAAGGTGAGGGGAGAATGACGCGGGGGATGATAATTACCATTAGGCACTGAGACTGGTGTATGTGACGAGTTGCATTCATTGGCCCTTTGTGGTATAAAGGTGCTAACATGGAATCCACCACTTACTGCTGCTGGCGGTGGCAGATGGCAAGAGTTCCTGGCATTCCTGGGCCATAGTGATCGCATTGTTTGAGTATATATGTCCTGTTCTGCTCAAGCTGGTGTCGGGGATTACGGTACTGCTGCTATTGTTACACTACTATTGGCGCATTGCTGCTGCTTCAGTTGCACGCTTCAGTCGCATCCATTCAGAAACTTCGTCCCATTCTTTGGCCAACCATTGCATTTTTCACACTTTATTTGACCTTCACTGTTTATGAGCCCCAAGCTGTCACAGAAAGCACAGCAAGGTGGAGCAAGAGATGGCATGCCTTGAGTTATGCAGGCAATTATATTGAGAATTCACAACCCTTGACATATTGCTGATGCAGCTGCAATTCCCCCATTGCTGGCTGTGCTTCCCTGTTCTGGTCCCAGGCTTCTGCTTTGAATGACATGACCAATGCGAGTAGTGCACATGGCAGCTTCCTGCGCCAAGGCCCTGATGGCAAGGGTGGCATTGCATGTCTGCCAGTGGTGCGAGACAAGCGGGTAAGCGGGGCTCCCTCAATCATCCGTGTTACTGAAATCTTCCCGTAATTTACCCACCCGCTTATGTGTTCTGGGTTCCGCATGGTAGTGGGCCTATCTATGTTAGGTAAGGGCCCACTCCCTTAACGTATGCAAGAAGGGATTTCCCCCCTTCTCTGCGTAGTTCTGAAACTGGGAGCACACGAGGATGTCCAAGCAGTGCTGAGTGCTGATTATGCAGTTCTTGAATGGTCGGGGGCTACTTGCTTGCTCAAAGTAGGGTGGCTCAGTAGCCTGCTACGCTGGCACCTGGTTGCTTCAAAGAGGGGGACCAGAGTATGGTATACCATGTTCTGCAAGGTACATATCTCCATGTACTCCACCAGCTTCGTGATAGAGATGAAAGAAAGATCCGTATTTTATCACTCCCTATTTGAGTACCTGATTCCATGCTCGTGTGGTTCGCTGCAGGCAGCTCAACAGCAACTACGTCTTCCAATGGTGAAAAAGTCCAGAGTGGAGTGAAAAGAGCAAACATAGGCAGTTGCCATCAACAGCAAGAGTGTCTGTGCGCCATACTTCCTCACGGCTTACCAAGGGGAGAGTTTTCTGTGCGCCCCACAACGGAGGCGGCACGGATACCGCATGAACCAACAAGTGACCACACGTCAAACATTCTTCAGCAGGAGTTAATTAGTGAGCAGCATAGCAAAGAACTGCAAATATGAGCTTAGTCTAGGGCAGGAGAGTCTCGAAGCAAGGTGACAAGCTGTAAGTCGGCTTCCACATGCTATGGCAGTACGAGTCACTCAGCTCCTGAGAAGAAGGTCAGGATTCAGGAACCGTTCGGCACATTCACGCACTCAGAATGGTCACCTTTTGAATGCACCCAATGTGCACGTTTATAAGCTGGGACGCCCTGCAGTCGGCGGTCGGCCATGCAGTTGTGTCGATCTGGTCTGCAAGTCTGTCAGTGAATGATGTGAGAAACTGATGATTTGTGATAGCTCCTTTCTATCACCTATTACGGAGCCGTAGCTTCGCTGTCTTTCGTAACCGCCAAAGAAGCAGTGTCCGAGGAACCATGCGGACGCTCTTGCGGTCTCTGCCTGGCCGAAGTGGAGACGCTTCAGCCTTCCTGCATGGCTGCCAGAGTGCTGTTTGTTTGATTTCACTAGAAGGCACATGCCTGTTCAGTCTTGCCAGACCTTTTAGCGAGCCTTCTGGGATCCTGCAACAGGCGCGCCGCAGATATGCTACACAACCGGGCTCGCAAGCCAAGTACGGGTCACAATTATGCGCTGACCCCCTAGTTAAGGTAAGCAGCGTGCACCAGGTGGTGTGAACCTCGTGATGTTCTGCTGGCAAAATGCCTCCATGCCTGACTGTACTTTTGGACCACCTGCAGGAGATACTCATGAAGCTGAATGTCCCCATTAACGAGTTCCAGGAGGCTAGGTCCCGCCTTAGCGACTCTATAAAAGACGTGGGCATGCTTTCATGGGCCATCCAGAAGCTCTCAGCCCATGCAGCTGCTGACCTAGCACAGCAATCCAAGCAGCAGCTGCAGCAGTTGCAGAGGCGCCTGCTGGCAGCCTCAAACCTGCTCAACTTCCCCAGCAGCAGTCCCCTGCATGCCATGATCTGGGATGTGACCACGGCCATGCAGCAGGAGGCTTACAGGTCCATGCCTGAGGAGCAGCTGCAGCAACTGCCTGAGTACGCAGCCGTAGAAGCACAGCTTAGGTGAGTCTGATTGCCTGTGTATTCTGTTCTGCATGGAGAGAATCTGCAAGTTATGAGGCTGGTACAAATTTTTGTCGTGCAGCAGGGGGATTGCTTGTGTGGATCTGCTAGATGCTCTTTTGTAATATGGTAACAAAATCCATCATGTGCCCAGTAGCATGCTTTGAATCCAGGTCAGATCAGAGAGTGACTTGCATACTACAGGGATCGAGCTTCGCTCAGCGTCAACCTGACCTCGGCTCTATGCTGGAATTAGGCAATAATGGTTAAGACAGGATGTATAGTGTTCTTAACAACAGTGTAGAAGTGCAGCATGTATCTGAGATTGGGAAGCTCTGCTATGCCAGCAGCTGGAGCAAGCAAGCAGGAATATATCAGCAGTACTGGTAAGGGCTATAATGATGTCGCGGAAGGTGCATGCAACGACTGAATGCAGTGCATTGCAACCAGTTTTCTCAGACGTTGTGGCACTGCTCAGCAGGCTGGTGTGAAGTGCCTGGTATTCATGTGGTTGTTAAGAGAGACCACTGCACTGCCCCCTGGGCCGTGCAGCACCCAAGCATGACTCCAACCGGGGTTTTTAGTGTGGTGTGTTGAGTAAGAGCGAGTAATAGAGGTGGTTGTGGTATTCATGTGGTTGTGGAAGATCTGTTGCCTTGGGATAGGTATGCTGAGGTAGTGTGTTTCCCCCTCTCTTGACAGGCCAAAGGATGGGGTTGTGGCAGTGTCCAAGGTTCGTGCTGCTTTGATTCAGTTCACACCTCAGCTGCTGCCGGGGTCACCCTTGTATGCATTGTGCCACCCGCTATTCTGGCAATATGCCCAAGCCTGGGAGAAGCAGCAGCAGAAGGAGCAGCAGCAGGGTGCCCAGGTAGCTGAGGCAAAGCAGCAGCAGCAGCAGCAGCCGGAAGCAGGGGATGAAGATGCTGTAGCAGGGCAGTTTGCACAGGAGGTGAAGCGGGACATCCAGCAGCAGCAGCAGGAAGCAGGAGGGTTTATGGAAGGGGTAGCGCTGGGTATCACATACAACAAGCAGTGGCAGGCGGTGCTGGAGGGGGTCACCGGGGTGTCACTAGCTAGGGTTTTGCAGGAGCTGCAGGTTTTGGGTCTGCAGCAGTCGGCTCTGCTCCCTGGAAACCAGCACCAGCTGCAGCAGCTGCTGGAAAGCAACCGAGCAGCAGCAGCACCTCTAATAGCCAAGCTGAGGCTGCACCAGCTGTTGGAGCAGCAGATTGGTGGTGGCTGCGGCATTGGTGCTGCTGCGAGCGCAAGGAGCGGCAGCAGGGATGTGAGGAGTAGCAGCGCTTTGTTGGGGTTGAGCAGCAGCGAGTTGCTTCTAAGGCTAGGGGTGTTGCCTGGGGCCATTGGTCAAGCAGAGCTGGGAGAAGAGCTGCAGCAGCAGTTGAAGGAGCTGGTGCCGTTGGTGTTGGGGAGGCTGGAGGGGATGGAGGGGCGGGAGCTGGTGGAGGTGGGAAGTGGAGGGAGGACCTTGCAGGACTTGCTGGAAGAAGCGCCTGAGAAGAAGGTAGGGGAGGGGCACAATGCATGTGTGGTGGGGGAGGGGGGGGTGAAGTGCACACATGGTTGTAGAGGAAGGGAGGCTGAAGAAGATGGACATGGCAGGGGTACCAATGGGTGCGGGGTGGATGGAGGGCCTTGCAGGATGTTGAAGAGAAAAGTTACTGAGATGATGGGGTAAGGGTGAAGGAGGTGAGGTGAGAGAAGTGAATATGCAGGATAGGACCAGTAGGGATGCATTTTTGGGGCTGGGTAGCGTGCAGGATAATGTGGTGTGGAGTGTGGGGTGGGTTGCTGTAGGAGGAGGTACAAGGGAGGAGGGCAGTGTGCTGTGGGAAGGAAGGGGACGAGTAGTATGATGGAGTTCTAGTGTGGTGTGGTAGCATGCAGGGTGATGTGGTGTGGAGTGTGGAAAGCTTAGGAGGTACAAGGGAGGGGGGGGGGCGATGTGAGTTATTGGAGTGAACGGGTCCTGTAGTGTGATGCAGAGGCGGAGCAGAGGGTGGGCGGTGTGAGAGGGCGTGGGGCAGCGAGCAAGGGTTCATAGATTTGGGGGGAATGCAGAACTTTGTTAGAGTGCTGTCTAACTTCCTGTAACAGTAGGATCTTATTGCCGGGGCTAGCAGTACGTTGTTGTTCATGGGGACTGGCAACTCAGAGGAACTCCTCCTGCTGCGTTTTTATTGCTGTAAGGACCACCTCAGGTGGCTTCAAGACCTCATGCTATGTACACTTTGTGCAAGGTGTCAGTTGTAGTGTAGACACACCTGGCTGTTACTTGTCGCGTGCTGTTGAAAAGCTGCTCAATGCTGATCTTGGGGAGGGTGGCCCAGACCAAGTGGTTTGTGTCTGGCTGCTCATCAACAAAGGGATGTTGTAGGTTCCAAGTTACACGGCTTCTCTGGGGAAGGGAGGGAGGGAGGTTTACTGGTGAAACACTGAACACGCATAACTGTTAACAGGCTTCAAAACCTCGTAATGACTCAACTCTCGGACTGCTGCTCTGTTCTTCTGTTATGTAATGTAGGCTGTGCTGGAGTCTTTGAGGGCATGGCGTGCTGATGCTGCTGCGCGTGGTGTGGTCCCCATCCTAACCACCCTCAGTCAAACAGAAGTCAAACAGCTCCCACCCGCTCAGTTCTCAGCGGTTCGTGCTCAGCTGCTGAGGTTGGAGGCGCGGGGGCGGCATGCGCTTCAGGGTCTACTGGGAGGGCAGATGGTGTTGAGGGACATGGAGGGAGGGGCAGCAGAGGGGTTGGCTTGGAGGATACATGCTGGAGGGGAGGGGGAGGCGGAGCAGGTCATCACGGCTGTGCTGAGACAGGTGACTGACCGGGGTCCGGGGGGGAGGGGCGGTAACGGGGGGAGAGGTATGGGAAGAAAGGAGTCATGGGGGTAGGGGGCTTTGGGGAGGCAGACGGGGATAAAGGAGAGAGGGGGGGGGGTTAAGAGAGCTTTTCTGGGGACAGACATGGGGAAACGGGGGGACGAGGAGGGGGGGGGGGTGTGGACAGGGTGAGAAAGGGGGTGAAAACGGGCCTGGGGTTGCAGTTCATGATGCTCTGTCGATGCATTTAAAAGGACGGCAGATGGGGAGAAGGACTGATGAGGCGGCGACTGCTGGGGAACAATGGGAAGGACTGTTGGGGGGGGGGGGGGGGCAGCTAATGGTCTCTCGGGAGTAGTATTGTAAGATGCAGCTTTATATCACAATAAAAGGGGATGTCTGTGGCAGCCTAGCACATGTCTGCAAGGGGAAAATGCAGGTATGTGTATATGTGCTGCTACATGTGTATGAGCACAATGAAGCCTGGTATCTCAACTCTTTCGTCTGTTGCTGCTAGTGGCTGCTGCTGACCAGCCTGGCAGTCTTACAAGCTGTTATATAGCACAGTCTAGCATTGCATACCTGGCCCTCTGCAGGAACCAGTCAGTGCTGTGCTTTTCCTATCTGTGCCTATTCTCCAGTTTGTATTGCAATTCCTTTAGTCATTTCTTCATGGTTTGTATGTACCATAATGGAGGTAGACAGGATGCTACATTTATGAGGACCATCCCTAAGACTAGTCTTTGATCCACTCCTCTTTCACGTGTCCTTCATTTGCTGCACACAGGCTGAGATGAGGAGTGCAGCATCAGCAGCAGATGTTGCAGACCAGCAAGATGCCCTGCATGACCTGCTGGTGGGGCTGAGGGTGGAGAAGGAGCTGGCAGCAAGCAGTACAGCAGCACCACCATCACCTCTACTGGTGTCAGGTGAGCACTACATGTTGTGTTCGTTGTTTCATTAGATTATAATAGCAAGGTCCCTTCACACCATGTGTTGGTTACTTGGCAGAAGCATAGGATCATTGAGCAATGCGGCATGCTGGCTGCTATCTTTCCACTTGACCTGTTGATAGTCTGATAGCTCTGACAATGCAGAGGGCCTGCGCTTGCTCTAAACTTCGGACGCTTGGGTGAGTCTGAGCCGGGTGTGAGATGAGGTGAGGGTTTATGCACAGCACCATGTATTGGGTGTCCCTACCAGCAGGTATAGCACTCCCTTCCTGGGTGTTTGCTAGGAATTTGGAGGGTTTCAAGAGTTTATGGGTTGGAGACTACAATGATCAATACTGGAGGGAATGGTTGTTGGTACCCATCGTGCAGTGACTCCTCATAATCTCATCAGTACTGGGGACCCACTGGTGGCTTTTTTCGCTAAAGTGGTCAGATACATCTTACAGATTCCCACACTGCTCCACCTGCTGTGGCTTCAGGTCGTGTGGAAACTGCTGGTCCAAGGGTTTCTCCTGATCGCTTTGTTGTTGCTAAGATGTTGCGTTTATTTGGATTGTTCTTGCTAAGATGTTGTGAGTACTTTCCTGCAGGTCAATTGGAAGCTGCTGTTGAAGACTTCAAGCAGAACCTTCCACCAGCAACCATCACCGCAAGCAGCAGCAGTGGGAGTAGCAGCAGCAGTGCTTTGACCTTTGTCGCAGAGCTTGCTACATACCTTACAACCACCTTTGATGGCTCAGCTAAGAGCAAGGAGCTATCTGCAACCTGGCAAGCAGCTAAAACCCGAATGCATGCGCAAGGACACCTTCTGCCTTTGGAGCTACAGCAGCCTCTTCGGGAGTTACTGTCTGTTGACCTTCCAGCCGAAAGCAGCAGCAGCATTAGTAGCAGTAAGCAGCAGCAGCAGATAGAGCGCCTTCAGCAGCAGATAGAGGGCTTCCTCATCGCACTAGACGGACAACTTGCGAGGGAGAGTGCAAGAGCGGCAGCAGCGGAGGGAGCAGGGGTACCCACATGGGTGGATGCGGGGAAGGAGTGGAATAATGCCCCCAGTTTGAGTAAGGCTGAGGGGGCGGGGCTAGAGGAGCTGGTGGGGGGTCGGGAGGCAGCAGCTATGTCAGCTCGTGGGAGGAGGAGGAAGCAGAGGGGGGAGGTGGGGGAGGATGGTAAGGAGCAGCAGCAGCCGTATGAGATCCTGGCCCAGATCCATCATGATCAAGGGATACAGCGATACTTGACGGTGAGTGTGAGGCGGGGGGATTATAGTTGTGTAAGCCGCATGGCCCCAAGGTTGTGCTGGCGCTGAAGGGTGCTGGTACTCCTTTGGACTGTTAGTGGAAAGGTCTGGGTATAGGGGTTTGGCAGCATCCTCAACATTTGAGCACACACCTCTTTCTTGATGGTGAGTGTGAGGTGGCAGAATGTACATGTGGGTAAGTGCTGCATGGCTGCGAGGTTGTGGTGGGGCCAAAGGGTGCTGGTGCCCCTTCAGATCGTTAGTGGAAAGGTCTGGATATAGAGTTTCTTGCAGGAACCTTCACACGTGATTGATTACTCAGCTCTCTCTCCCTCTTAAAGATATCACACACCCTGAAAAGAATCAAAAGCCACCACTTGTTTTCCCTATCCAATTAAATCACGGGTATGATAATGTATTAAGCAGAATCCTGTTGTTCTTATTGTTTTTACTGTAGATGGAGTTTGACCCAAGTTTAGAGCTAGACCTGGTTCATCCCCCTAGGGGCTGGAAGGACCCGGACCTCACCCCTGATGAAGGAGCATTCCTGGAGAGCATGAGGCCACTGCTGGATGAATACCTGAGGGTGCAGGGGGAACAACCTCTGCATGATGTGGAGTGGCAGGTGAGGGGGCAGGTTTATATGGTGGTCATGGTGTTGATTGCAGTGCTGTCTCCGGCTGGTCTGGTTGGGATTGTCAGGGACGGCTGTTCCTGATGATCTATAGGATGGAAGCTGTAAGAAGTTAACAGTGTTTCATGGGTACCCCATCAAACGTGAAGGAGGGACACTGGAGGCATGCAGGGGGAGCAGCCATTGCATTGTGCGAAGTGGGAGGTGAGGGGGCGTGGGAGAGCAGAATTTGGTGGTGGTCGTAGTATCGATCGCAGGGCTGTTTTTGGCTGGTCTGAATGGGCAAGATCATCAGGGACGGCTGCTCCTGGTGACCGACAGGGTGGCTGTTCCTGGAGACCGACAGGATGAAGATGGTTAGATGTCACCCGTGTTATGGCTTGACGTGGAAGGGGGAACACTGGAGGCATGCAGGGGGAAGCAGCCACTGAATTGTGTGGATTGGCAGGAGGGGCGCCAGAGGTAGATTGGCTCTCATGTTTGTTCTAATGGTGGTTGTTTTGGAACCAAGGGGCGGGAAGCGGCGGTGACCCCAGTCAAGCGCCTACGTACCTCGGGCTTACAGTCCGTGAGAGTCCTTGTATCCACTCATCCCGCAGCCAGCCAGTGCTGGTTCGGGCTGGTTTGGATGCCAGGATCACATTGCCAGGGAATGCTGTTGAAGTGGCTGGCAGGGTGAAACTAGGGCGATATGAATGTTTGGTGGCTTGAGCTCGAAGGGGGGCCATTGGGAGCAGGGGGGCGTGCGGGGAAAGTAGCCACTGCATGGTGTGGAGTGGCAGGTGAAGGGACAAGGCTAATGGGGCTGAGCCCTTATTGTGGTAGTGGTATGGGGGCGATGTTGTCTTAATGAGCATATTCTGCTGCTGGTCCCCCCTGCACTTGTACCGTGATGGGTTTTACCACACCTGAAGGCCAAAGTATAGTGTAAAATTGTAACAACTATGTTCTCGCTCTGTTCTAAAGTTTAGAGGCAAGCAGCAAGGCGCTTTCTTAGTTTACAGCTTCTGCTCCCCTCCCATGCAG
Source organism: Pseudopediastrum boryanum (assembly GCA_963556185.1). Classification (NCBI taxonomy): domain Eukaryota; kingdom Viridiplantae; phylum Chlorophyta; class Chlorophyceae; order Sphaeropleales; family Hydrodictyaceae; genus Pseudopediastrum; species Pseudopediastrum boryanum. The sequence continues at coordinate 3,858,949 of OY744494.1, forward strand.
TTGTACCGTGATGGTGTTCGCTTTGATGTAGGTGTCTTGTTTGCAGCCACAAGCTTGAATTTTCTGTTTTTCTCTATACTGGCAAGTCACTTCAGCACCTTTCCTGCTTTTGTCCCCTCCCCTGCATTTGTACCGTGTTGCTGTAAACGAAGGCGGAAGTGCCGTGTGTTTGCCTGAGGGTACGGAACTTTGTTTCTTGTTCACAAATTATGAAACCAACAACATAGCACTTACAGCTTCACACTACGCGCTTCGGCCTTTTTGGCCTTTATCAAGTGAATCTGGTCCTCTCCCCTGCAGTTGTACTGTGATGCCAGTGTGTTTTGTCGTTTTGACCTAGCCACACGTTGTAAGGCGTGTCTTCTTTATACTGGCAAGTCACTTCAGCACCCGTCCTGCTCCTGGTGCTCTCCCCTACAGTTATACCCTGATTTCAATGTTTGCTTTTGTTATAACCTGGGAAGTCACGTCGAGACGCCTGCTGCTTCTGGTCCCCTCTTCCCTGCAGTTATACCGTGATGCCGCCATAGCAGAGCACGAGGCTTCACTGTTGCCTCAGAAGCAGCTGGAGAAGCAGCAGGGTGTGAGTGGCTTCTATAACAGCAGGGCAGATGAGGCTTACCTGCTGCAGAGGCTGGATAAGGGGATACCCAGCGACCATGTGCTGTATGCCGCAGCACATAAGTACCTGCGGGCCAGCTTTGCGAATAAGACCTGGAGCTTTACACAGAGGAAGAGGATGGTGGATAGGTGGGTGGGACGGGGTGGAGATGGGGAGGAATGGTCTGCTCTTTGAAGCTTGGGAGTGCTGGAGTTGGGGGAGTGTTAGTGATGGGAGACTGAGGGTTAATAGGGGTAATAGAAGCAGGGGTAGCTAGGTAGGGCTGTGGAGGAAAACTCTGTTGCTGAGCTTGAGGGTCCCATGGAGGGGGGGGGGGGGCATTGGCAATGAGGGGGTCGAGTGTCCATAGGGGAGAGGATCAGGGGCGTATTTTAGGGGACTTGGACCTCGACCCAGAGGAAAGAGGATGGTGGATATCTAGATGGTTCGTTGGGTACTGAGGAAGGCGGGCTGTGAGGGGGCGGAATCTTGACGTCATGAGCAGAGATGGAGGATGGGAGGATGTTACCTTTGAGGGAAGTTCCATTGGAACTGTGCTGCAGGCTACTGGGTACTTTATGGGGTAATCAATCCTCATGGGGAGAAGCGGGAAGGGGGGGGGGGGTAAACGTGGGTGTAGGGCAAGCCTTGAAATAGCAAGTTACAGCGATTCGGCAGAAACAGTGCCAGCACAAGTGCACAACACAATTCCATGTATGGTGATGTTATGATCGTCACACTAATTTCAGGCTCCCTGCCCCCCTTTGTTCCTTGCTCCAGGCTTACTGAGATAGCGGCTCACCTGACTGCCCACCCCGCCAGGACCCACCGGGGTTCACCCTTCTCTGCACTGTTCCAGGAGAATGGACCACCACTGGTACCCAAGCTCAGCCGGCGGACTGCTTCAGCTAAGAAGGCTGCAGCTGCATCCTAGAGTGCCGACGAGCTCGTGATTGCGTATGTTTGGTGAGGCCACTCAGCGAATATTTATGGTGCCGGTGTGAATCAATATCCTGTGCTGTAACTGCAATTGCTTCACAACTACGGCGTTGGCCACTGCAACGTGTGTTCTGTTGTTTCTGACTGCATGTGTCGAGCTTATCGAGGCCGACTGGCTGCGGGGATGGGAGATTACATTGGAGGCCTCTATCGCTGAGAATGCTGAAGTATGGCTGTATCTCTGCTTACTGGCTTGTGATGAAAAGGCTAGCGCCTGCAGGCCTTGTCCAAGCCAGAGCAGATGCACCGCCTCTGAGCTGTAACTAAATGTTACTAAGAGTGTAGGAGGCGCCTTCCGGGGCCGAGGACGAGGCGGAGGGTTACAATTCGGGCGATTAGTAGGAGGACTCAGCATACACACTAGTCTGTTCATCTGCAGTTGACAGTCAGGCATTCGATCTGACTCGGGACACCTGCACACTCTCACCAATGCCGTATACTCGTTTCACCTTGCCTTGTATAGGCAATCGCTTTCACAGTGTCCATTGACGCCGTGCTCAGAGCGGTGAGTCAGGGGGCACCCGCTCACGGACTCACCCCAACAAACACTGGGCAGGCACGAGATGCATATGACAGGCCGTCGTGAACACTTTCTTTCTTCACGCGGCGCTTTCGTCTTGCTTACTTGCTGTGTGGTGTTGCTGCTTTGCTGTCCTTGCCTTAATCCCTAGCCGACGTCATGCCGCTGTCGGAAAAGCAAGTAAGAAAGGCTGACAAGAAAGCAAAGAACTGCTTATTCATCAACATGACTGACGTCCCATTAGAGATGCGTCAGATGAAGGACTGCGTGAAGCCTCGGTCCACCCTCACCCCTGAGCAGAGATCTCGCTGCAAGGCGCTCTATCCCAAGATATCTGCTATGTATCCATGCAGCGAGCAGGAGTGGTACGATGGTTTTGAGAAAGAGTATGACCCGGAGTGGGAGTTGCTGCGTTGGGAGATGCGGACAGAAGCCATGGAAGCAACTATCAAGCACGTATCAAGCACCACTCGTATCAGTCCACAGAAGCTGCGTGATCAGATTTACGGCGACCTTATATCTGCTGACGACACCCTCAGCGCATGTGCCAAGCCCGAGGGAGGGCTAGACGTGGACAAAGCAAGGAAGCATGTGAACTACTTGGAATCTCTGTATCACTATTGGCAGATGACCAAGCAGTACAGTGACAGACTTGACGCAGCTTGGCTGAATGTGCAGCGCAAAGTCCTACTTGTACGGGTGTGTGGCCACTGTGGCACCGACAAGTTTGACATGAAGGCATGTGGTGGCTGCAAGGAGGTTTTCTATTGTGATAGGGATTGTCAGAAGGCTGGCTGGCAGAAGCACAAGGGCCAATGCAAAAGCATCTCAGAGCAGCAGCCGAAAGAGTGAATGGCAACTCATACTGGCTTCTATGGAGTACCAGGTGTGTCGAAAGACCAGCTCGAGCTATCTTGCTGTTCATTGTGGTCTTGGCAGATATCAAAGACTTGGTGTGGTATCTTCTGCTGTTGATCAGCTTGGAAGAATGGATGGCGTCTATTGTCAGAAGATTTTTTCGCGCTGTCTCCAGTTCCAACGGTACTGTAACTGGACATAGCATCATACTCTCTGACAATAGTGGCATGCACGGCAGACCAGCTGACCATGCAGATTGTCTAACTCATGCATCGCGGTATGTGTGGGCTTTGGCCTCTGATGTAGCTGCAAGCATGTATGTGGTCAACAAGCCCGCAGTTATGCAAGATTATGCAGACAACAGATTACAGATTGCAGACAAGATGCTGTTGGGCATTTTAGCTAACTGAATTAAGGTTGATTATTATGGGTATACATATTTCAGCTTTCTGTTGGAGCTTGGGAAGAGAGAGGGGAAGTCTGCTTCAGGGATGGTCCTGCTTGATATGTTCACCATGAATGGTGAATGAAGAGATAATACTGGGAAGGAAGCTAAGCTGTGGTGCTGCTTATGCATCCTGCTGGAGGTCACGCCTCATCTCCCTAACCTGCTGCCAGACAGGACACTAATGGCTGTAGCCGGGGCATTGAGTGAAGGTGAACACCGCTTTGAAACATGGGCATTGCATTAAATTTGTGGGAAGCATTTATGTATGGGTTACAATAGTTACTCTAGACATACCTGCTTTGATGCAGGTTCAGCACAGGAGACAGGTCACGTGCCCCTCCTCGTATTCTGAGTGTTCACTCTTTGTTGGGTTTATTTTTTTGTATCTGCAAGTGCTTTTTGCTACGCTATCCACATCCTCATGTACATTGTTAGAAGTGATGTGCCTTGTATATACACGCTAACTCCGCAAGCTTTGCACGCTGTATTGAAGCCTCATGTAATTGGCTTTGGTTGTGCCCTGGGTTATGAATTAACTGGTCTGGCATGGTCACACTGATAGTAATTGGTGGTGTTCCGGGCAACAGGGTGGGTATCAAGTTTTATCATTGTTTTCATTTAATGAGAACGATCAGACTCTACAGGATGGTTGGGAGGGAAGTGTTAATGAGAGGAGTTGCTGGCCTCCCTTATTGAAGTTCTGGGCATTGCTTGCTGATGATGCGCACTTATCAGTATGTACCAAACTTACGTCTGTCATTGTTTGAAGCCAGCTATGGGTCTGGCCTATGAGGTGATATCTTTCTTGTCTGCTTTGTCTGAGTTGCACAATCGAGGCCGGGAAACAAGGGAAGGAACATGGCCAATTAGGCTCAGAGGATGAAACATGTTGGGCTGCTGAAACGAGAATGTCAGAGGTGTCTATGTACTTTGTCATAGAGGATGCCCTTCGGAAAAGTATGTCTGTACTTGGGGCCCTGAGTGAACAGGGGGCGCCTGTCCTAAGGCTTGGGAGAGGACTGAGCTGTTCCACTTTTTTCAGCCTCGCGCTTGGGGGTCTGGGAGCTACAAAAGGAGCTTCCAGTTGATGTGTTTGCTTTTCTGTTTGTTTGCTTCGCTCCTTCAACAGGGCTCCAGGGGTGAGTCAGGGGTACCACAGCCAGATGGACAGGTGGTCCCAAGGTCATAGAGGATGGGGTGCTACCCATTTACTGTGGGTTGAAATAATTCAGGCAAGGCTGTCCCCCTAAAGTAATTCAAGGCTGTCTCCCAAACAATAGTCTTGAATTGTGTGGCGTGCTAGTTTGGTGATGCCAATGGAGCCTACTCCATGGTTTGCCTCCGTTATGGACGCCTCATGTGTGGGGAGCCAATTACTAATCTGTATCTGTGCTGATATAGCAACATTAAGAGTCATGAACGCAGGCCAGCTAAGGGCCCTTGTCAGGCGATATTGATGTGTAACCGTTTCTGTACATTTCTGAGGCACTACAAGGGTCACTCCTGGGCAGTGTCGGCTGGGCTGTATCTGTCCTGTTGCATCAGCACATGCTTGCTGCAATTCTTGCGTGTATAAGTCCTGCTACTACCACTTACGTGACGACCTGCTGGTCTAATGCCTTATAGTTCTGCGCCTCATGCCTTAGTCCGATCCAATTCTGCGCAGTGCCTTGGCCCTATTCATGTATTTCAGTATGAGGCTGTAATCTTGACTATAAAGTCCGGCGGTAGTATACTGGATAGCTCGTCAACCCGAAACGCGTCGATCTTGCCGGGCTCAGGCTCGTTGGCAGCGTCATGCAACACTCGGCAGGCGAGCTTGTACCATCTACCCCACATGCACGAGCGAGCGAGCTGCTCTGCAAGTAATTCGAGCAGCCTTTACGTTAGTGGGAGTGAGGCCAATGCTCTTTGTACCACATGGGTCATCCTACGCGAGCTGGATATAGCCTTGGAAGATCCGCTCTCAGGAGCTATAGTCGCAACACAATCCTCCGAGGATGGTTTCCAGCTTGTACGGGTGGTCGATTCTCGCTTCAACAACCCTTGTGAGCTCGGGCGCACGCTGGAACGATTGGGAATGCTATGGGCGCTATGAAGCAGCTTAAAGCCTGAAGCCACTGCAGAACAAAACAAAATCTGACTTACATAGGCCTAGCATAGACATTCCAGAGCCTTCTTGCATGTCGTTATCTTCTTCGGAGAAGCTAGAATATCAGCGAACTCATGCAATAGTCTATCAACCTGGAGACCGCACAAGGATGCATCTGCATGGCAGACATAGCATCAGCTTTAGCTCTGCACCTGCTGCCTCTTCTTCCACAGGCGCCGTCCCCCCCCCCAGCCCTGTGATCTTGCTGTGCACCGTGGCAGCCCTGTTCAGCTCCATGACCTCCTGGACATGTCCTGGGAGCAGATCAGCAGGCAGGAAACCAAGGACACACTGATGAAAGCACTGAGAGACTTCCAGCAGCAGGCAGTGGCTGGACTGGTGACATTGGGGACCAAGGAGGAGGTGAGCATGCGCAAAGCAGAGTGGAAACGAGCGCTTCGCAAACATGGCAGGAGATGGTCACAATATGAATATGTCGTGTCAGATCAAGAAAGTAGCCTGCTCAAAGCCGGGGCTTTCAGATTGCAGCGGCTTATAGGCATGCCAATGGCCCGTCTGTATGTCTGCTCTCACAGGCTGCCTGCCTTTACAAGCTGCATTTCATAAGCACGTCATTGCAGCTGCCTAAACCTACTATGGGGAGGGTAAATGGTCATTGCTACAGCTTCCACACGTGAGAATTCTCTTGCTTGCCCATGGCTTACCCACCCACTCCTTTCACTTCTGAGACTTGCTGCCCAGAGTTGTAACTTTGTGGTTGCGTCTGTGTGCAGGTCCTGTCCACTCAGCTTAAGCTGGCTCGCCTGTGGCAGCTGGTTGGGCCCTGCCAACAACTCCCAGCAACACTGACCAGCCATGGACTGCCAGTATCATCAGCAGCACACATACTGCAGCAGATGGTACATGCTGATGGCGGTGCCCCCTCCCCCTCCCCCTCCACCCCTCCCACCCCGGTCCTCTCCCCCCAACTGCACCAACAGCTCTCACAGCAGCTGCAGGTCATTCTGGACGGTCTGTACCAGGGGCTGCAGCCAGAGGAGGTTAGGGAGCAGCTGCAGCAGATTGAAAGTGTTGACGAAGTTGAGGGGAAGCTGCAGTTGGACCCTGAGCAGGAGCAGGAGCTTGATGTGAGGCAGAGGCAGTGTCAGCAGAGATACTGTAATGAGCTGGAGCAGTGGGCAATGGAGCAGCAGCAGGAGCAGGGCCAGCAGGAGCAGCTGCAGAAAGAGATTTTTCAACAGGACCAGTGGCAGAAAGGGGATCAGCTCTGCCTGAAGCAGAAACAGGAGCAGCAGCAGCAGACGTACCAACATCTGCGACTGGTCGTAAATGATCAGGACCAGCAAGAGCAGCTGCAACGATGCAATGTATATCCCACAGACCAGCAGCAGCAGCAGGTATGGGCCTTAGAGCAACATGAGCAGCAGCAGCAACAGCACAGGATCAAGACCCATTACCACGTGCAGCATCTGGTCGGCAACCCCACAGCTGCTGCACAGCTGCGCAGCACATTTATCCAAAGCAGTGAGTTGCTAAAACAACAAGCAGCTGGAGCAGTGGTAGGGCCACCGCAGCAGCAGCAGGTTGATGACAGCCCAATATGTAACTCATGGGATGCAGCAGATCATCATCAGCAGAAGCAGAGCTCGCTGATGGAAGGAGGGCCAAGTACAAGATGCCCTTACAGTGTGCGGAAGGTGCAAAGAATCAACATGATGCGTGCAGCTGCAGAGTCAGCAGCAGCAACAACAGAGGGAGAGCTTGGAAATACAGGGCTCCTCCAGGGCCTGCCCCTTGGCCTCATGCAGCCTGTGCCTGCATGTGACACGGAAGCAACAGTAACTGCTGCTGCTGCTCGTGCTGCACCGCTTGCAGATCAGCAGCAACAATGGCTGAAAGATGCGGCAGCACCCGCGAATGCAGCTGCTGATGCGGCTGCTGTTGAAGCTGCGGTTGTACAGCACCTGCAGCAAGGGGTAGCAAGGGCAAGGGCAGGAGCAGCTGCTGCTGCTGCTGGTGCTGCTACAAGTAAACAAGCCGCCGAAGACACAGCTAAGCATGCCCCATTAGCTGCAACTTCAGCGGACCTGCCAAAGGCTGCAGCAAATGCAACAACCACCTTGCAGCAGGGTATAGCACAGGCAAGGGCAGGAGCAGCTGCGGCAGCGGCGGCGGCAGCAGCTGCGGCAGTTGCTGTAAGGAAACATACTGCTGATTGTGCGGGTAACCCTGACCCATTAGCTGTAGCGTTAGCTGACCTGCAGCTACAGTCAGCGGCTGGAGCAGTAGCAGCAGCAGTAAGAGCAAGTGCGAGCCAGAGTGTTGCACTGTCAAGGGCAAGAGCAGCTGTGGCGGCAGCAGCTGCGGCAGCTGCTGCTGCTGTAAGGAAGCAGGCTGCTGATGGTGCAGGGAGCGGACGGACGAGCAGAGGCAGCAGCAGAAGTAGCAGCAGGAGTAGGAGCAGGAGTAGGAGGACCAGCAGGGGTAGGAGTAGGAACCGGAGCACCAGCAGGGGTAGGAGTAGGAGCAGGAGCACCAGCAGGGGTAGAAGTAGGAGCAGGAGCACCGCCAGCAGGAGCTGCAGCAGTAGCAGGAGTAGAAGCAGGAGCAGAGAGGGCAGGGGCCTACCCTCGGAGGACCTAGAAGATGCTACCAATGCGCTGAAGGCCCGCCTGATTACAGAGATGCGGCTGAGGGACCGGCCGAGGCTGTTTCCTGCAGAACTACAGATAGTGCACGACATGTTGCCTTACAGGATAAGAAACGTAATTGAGGTGAGCTAGCTGCAGGGGTGTCGAACCGAACGGCAAAACCTCATGCCTTCATAGCTTCCAGTGCTGTTAGGGTATACTGCCAAAGGTTGCCAATCACATATGCTATGGCTTTTAGCATTTGTACATAATTTAGCAGGTTCAGCGCACAGTTTATCATTGTGGCTACTGCCTCCTTGTAGTTGCCTCTTTCCGGTTCCATCTGTGCATGGCTCATTTTTTGGACCCCAAAGCTCTGTCTGCTTTGCCAGGGAGTGTGATGGACTGGGACTGTGATGGGACTGGGATTAAAAATTTGATGCAATGCTTATCTCTGTTTCAAACATATGCTATGGCTGCAGTGAATGAAAGACAGCTATGTACTTTCTAGGCACAGTATTCTATCAGCCTTGATGTTAGGTGCAGTCGTCTGCCTGAAAGTTGGGGCTGAGTCCCTTTACAACCTAAAGTCTGCATGCAACTTTTGCACAGTAGGGATTAGCAAACCCATCTTGCCCACCACCCAAAGAGCTCACTCCTCAAGGCTGTAATTTGATAGCAATCCTCTTGCACATGCTGGACCTGAACTGTTATGTTTCATAACCGGCGGGCTGCAAGCTGCACACAATTATTGCAACCAGCCCTCTGGTCACATGGGGGTCTGGCCCTTGAGATCAGGTCCTGTTACCTGTTGCTTGCAGGAATTTGGCAACATTAGAAGTTTTGTCAAATCCCATCTTGGTCAAGACTTTGAGTACTGTGAAGAGCGCCTGGAGCTTGTGCTGGGAGCAGGAGTGGAGCAGCAGTATACACCCAAGGTGTGCCCCTTCTTCCACCATACAGGCCACTGGGATTGGAAGCCATGCAAGTACGCGGGTACTTGCCGTGACATACATAAGAAGCATCCCAGCAGGTGGTTTGCCAGGGGGAGGTGACATGATGCCGTACTTGCATTGGCAGCAGCAGGGCCGCCCTTTCCTTTGAATCTCCTCGGATCACTTTTGGCATCACGTTGTTGCTTGGCAGCACTGGGTTCCACCCTGTATCTGAGTCGGCCGACTGCATAACACGCTCCCAAGGTAATTTTGACTCCTTTGACCATATGACAAGGATGGTGCGTGCAGGGTTCGGCTTTGGTGTTGGTGCACCTCGTCCTCTGCTCATGAAGCTCTGCCTGCCACATGGTTTGTTTTATCTACCAGTCAGCCTTCAGCACCACAGACGAGATGTATCAGTTTGTAACGTTGTGAATTCCCATCCTGTGCAATGGAGGAACTATGGTGCACTTGATGGCGCTGCTTTTGCTGCTTGTTGCTTGTCATTTAGCGGGTGTTTTCGGCGTTTTCCTGACATCCTATGAGTGTCTTAGGGTAGCTTACAGTGCAGCATCATTTGCTGGTTGAAGTGAACGTTAAATAAATCCTTAGGGAGCAAAGCATTGGCTGCAGGTTCCATTGCACATGTACCGTGTTCGTAAGTGCTGATTGTGGCACGTGTGCTGGTTCATTGAACAATCTATAGCACATGTCCACATTACTAGCTAGGGAATGAGTTTCGTTACAGCAGGGATAGAATAAGTGGGTGACAGCTCAATGGTGGCTGCTGGAGCCACGGTCGATTGTTTGCTAGTGTGGCATTGTTGGGTAGGCAATGAATAGAGCACAGTACAAAGGCGCCCAAGAGTGATGTTTGCGTGTGATTGACGGGCTGTGCACCAACCAAGGTGTGGACAGGGTATGGACTTGAGTGTTTCCGTGTGCAATGGTGTGAGGGGCGCCCACTGGCAAGTGGCAGCAAGATGATATCACAGCTCTGGTGGTTGCGATATACCACTGCTGACGTGTAGTGCAAGATTTCATGATCATGAGGTTTTTTCTTCCGTACTAATGTGTCGACTAGAAGCAGCAGCCGCAGAGGAACTAGCAGCACAACCGGTGTTTGTGCTTAATGTGGGGGCAAGGCTGCAAGAACGTCAAGATAGTGTTAAAATGGAACCTGGCACGCTGATGTTAGTTCACTTGATTTAAATTCAGCGGGGAAGTGGCAGTCTAGCTGTTGGGATGGTGTCTTGTATTTATAAAACTGACAGTGATTGATAAGACGCGTTTATATTGTATATGGAGACACTTGGGCAGGAGCTGCAGGATCTGCAAGCATGGAGCAGGGTGGCAGCCGAGTGCGAAGAATGTTTCAAACTTATGAAGATCAAAGTAATTGGTGTTCCAGAGTGCTGTGACTCTTTGGCGGGCAAGCTGCTTTCCCTGAATGAGGGGTGCGTTTATAGTATGCAAATCTGCTCGTTGGTTTTTGTTCTGGCCACAGGTGGATGCGTTGAGCAGGTCAGGGGGGTCCAATCTGAGCCAGAGATTTTGTGACGGAGGTAGTAAGCATTGCTGCACGATCCTATAGCTAGGTGCCAAAAGAAGTCACTTAACCATAGGGCAGTTTTTAACGGCGAGAGCGCCCATCAACCGGCAGCAGCGGTACATCTGCCCACCGTGGGCATCTGGCCCACAGTCGGCACTGCTGAAGTACGAGTCACTCTCAGAGGTAACTTGGCGCCGAGCTTCAAGCGACCAAGAAAAGTAAAGACGTGTGCTTTAGTTGTTTTTGATCTACAGTCCCAGATACCGCAGCTCACTGAAGCTTTTACATACATGGTTGATGAAAAGGCCCCCGGCATGCAGGGGCATGCTCACCCTTCCTCTCTCTCGCCATATGGGCCTTCTGCAACTCCGTGTTGATGATACCTTGAACTAAGACTGGATGGCAGAGCCAGCTGTGTGCTCTCTGTGCAACTTGCGCGATCTTTATGTAACACAAACAGAGGCCCGTGCCCTGGTGGGAACATGGTCCGTGTTGCTTGCGTTGGGAATTAGCCTCGAGGACCCCTTGTCAGGAGCTATAGTGGCACGTAAACTATTCCACGGTGGCATCAAGCTTGTTCAAGTAGTACGCACCGAATCCTCTCCATTAGGTAACATTCCCGGGCTCAAGTTGCACCCTTGGAGTAATTGCACTTACATGAAGGTCCATCCTCATTAGCCTATGCCCTGTAGACGCATCCCAGCAAGGAGATGCAATTGGGGGCCCAGACGGCCTGAACTGCGAGATTCACGCACACAGCGGTGATCCTGTGGAGCTTGAAAGGCTCCAAGATACATCATGGGAAAAGCTGAAGATGGAGTTCAAGGGCACCCTACGTAAAGCTGTCAGGGAGTTCAAGGAACAGGCTGTGGCAGGACTGGTATCTCTGGGAGACAAGCATGAGGTAGGTGACACTACTCTTCTCAATTCAAGTGCGCCACTCGCCTTCAGAAGGGGCGTACAGTCTAGGGCACAGTTTTTCGGAAACTAGTTTACATATCGCATTTGGACGTGCATGTCCAGTTGGATCCGCCTAATGGCATGTAATCCTCCCTTCCCATTAGCTTCTGCTTATCTGCTTGCAAAGTCGATGTTAGTGACTAGCCCCCTTTAGTGACTAATAGCACGTTTTTCCATGTGAGAGGGTTCAGGGATGAAGGATGTAGGGTTTAGGGATTCTTGGATTTAGCGTTTAGGGGGGGCGGGGGTTTGGGGGGCGGCAGCCCCCCAAGAAAAGCTAGTGCGCCTCGAGTAACTAATTCACCCCCCACCATCCCCGACCACAACACCCTTTTAGGGCGCGCCTTATATCACCGCCTCTTTGGAAGAAGCGCTCTCAGCAACGCCCCGTCAGCTCACTCGATGCTCCGTTGAGTCACAACCTTAGACTTCGGGCTGTAGAACCCTGTCTCATGTGGTTCACGTGCCTTGTCACAAAAGGGGGCTGGCTGGTAACATCGATCGTGCTATCTGCTTATTGCCACTACTGGTGGGTGAACCATCACCCTGATTACTTACCTTCAATATCCGTCATCTTGTCCTGACTCATTGCTGCACTGCAGGTGCTTGGCACACAGCTGAAGTTGGCCCGCCTGTGGCAACTGGCAGACCCTTGCCAACAGCTTACTGCAGCACTTGCCAGGGATGCAATGCCATGGCAAGTGGGCAGATCCCTCCTGGAACACATAGTACCAGCGACTGAAGGCAATCATGACGAGCTACCTCCCGTGCAAACCCTTCCTCTTGAACAGCAGCAAATTGTACAGCAGCTGCAGGGGATCTTGGAATGCCTTTTCCAGGAGCCTCAGGAAGAAGCTGCATTGGCGCATGTAAGCAGCATAGTAGGGGAAGAAGCTTTTGATCAGCTTGAGCTGGATGCTGAAGAAGAACATAACCTCCAGTTGAAGCAGAGGGAATGTCAGGCAGCGCATGCAGAGGAGCTGGCTAAGTACCAGGAGCAGCAGCAGCAGCAGCAGCAGCGAAGACGGCAGGCTGATGTTCAGCAGAAGCATAGTGTTGGTGCAGCAGGAGGAGTCGAACTGGCTGCTCAGAAAGCAACAGGGCAGCTTGGTGATCTCCAGCCATCAATAGCAGTAGCAGGAGGAGCAGCACATGAAGCACCTGGGGACCGGAAGAGGACACGAGAGGCATCTGCAGGAGGGACACAGGCACCAGCAGCAGCAGGATTGGCCGCAGCTGCAGATGGTAATGACACAGCAACGGTAGCACCAGCAGCAGAGGATGAGGTAGCACCTTCTTGGATAGGAGTTAGAGACCCACTCTTGCTGAGCAACGGCTCCCTGGGAGCAGCAGGAGAGTCAGGCAGTCACCAGCGACCACAGCAGCAGAGACAGCAGCGGGGGGACGAAGCTGCTTTCAAAGGGGCTGTGGAGGGATCCAGGAGAAGCCGTACCCTGCCATCCGGAGGGTACAGGATATCAGAAGCTCTGCAGGAGCTGAGTAGGGATCAGCAGCAGGCTTTTGTGGTGGAGGTAGCAGCATTACTCCGAAAAGCTATAGACGAGCAGCGTGTGCGATTCTCTCATAGACACTTGGCGAGCTTCTTGAAGACGTGCAGAGAGGAACATCAAAATGTTGGGCGGCTGCTGGGCTCCTTCAACTCGGCAATAGCGTTCTTCATGAGTTTTAGAGAGGTGTTTGAAATAAGGGTGATACTGCGTAAAGGTGGGACACGGGCTTGGGACCCTGTGTATTGGGAAGCAGGGACTGATAGCCCAAGGGCTGATAGCAGGAGCAGACAACAGCAGTTGATAGTAGGGCTAGTCCAGCAGGCAGGAGAGTACTCGCTGTGGGGTAATGAGCATGGGAAGAGGTTGGGGCTGGAGTTTAGGGAGAGGGTGGTGGAGGTGCTGAAGCAGCGGGGGCTGTGGGAGCAGAAAGGGGAAGAGAAGCAGCTGCCGATGGGGGATCCGGGCATGTTGTCTCTGGAAGAGTTGATTGGGATGGTGCCGGAGGATATGGAGCACTACACCCAGGTGAGATGGCTTCTGACCAAGGCTGCTGCCTCACTTTGTACGTGGATATGGTGAAGAGGAAATAGTAAAAGTGGTTGTTATTTGCTGCCAGTTGTGGCTGGGCTGCATCACATCACAGGGCCATGCGAGTGAACAGGATATATTAATACCATTGCTGACGTATTGATTTGGTAGTCAATGTTGACGATGGCACTTGCACAAGACGAGGGAACTTAAGAAGCAGATTTGACCCTGCAGGTAGTAACGAGCTAATCTTTTGCCTGCAGAGCATGTGCTCCTGCATTGTCTGCTTTGGTCATAATGTGTAACATCAGCCGCATGGCTACATAATCTAGTGCAGTTTAGTAGAGTCAGGCCGATTCTGCGTTCACATGCATTGTAGAGCATGAATTTTGCAATTATAGTATGCTTAGTGTGTGTTTTGTTACCATGCTGCCTTGCTGTAATGGTCGCATGAGCTGAAACCGCTTACCATGCTGCCGGCCATGCTACAGGATTGTCTTTCCTCTTTCACATATAAGCTTTCACCAATGCTTTGCAGGTGTTCCCCTGTGTGGAGCACTTTGTCACCACCCTGCTGAAGGGTTGCTATGTGGGGCTCAGGGGCTCAACTATGAGCAGCAGCAGCGCAAGACCTGTAAAAGGGTACATCAGAACCGTCATTGCTGAAGCAGCAGCAGAGCCACAGTCTCAGAACCAGCAGCCGCAGCAGGTGGCAGTAGCAGGGGATGGCGGTAGTGCAGGGGGCCAGCCACGTGCAAGTGTGTTTTCTAGGCTGCAAGTGGATGCCAATGCCGCCTCCCCTGCTGTCCCCGGGGGTTTGGAGACAGGGCAAGGCGACTGGGGGGTTCCTACCAGTGGCAGTGCTCTGGATAGCAGAGGGAGGCTCATGGGAATGTACGGGATGGGCAGGAGGGAGCTGACAATAGCAGATGTAGAAGAGGCAGCAGAGGAGCTGAGGCGTGGTCTGGTGGTGATGATGAGACGCACGGCCAAGACACCAAGGTTGAATGAAAGGGAGGTGGCGATTGTGAAAGGCAGGCTGTCCGAGAGGATGCAGGAGGTGATTGATGTGAGTTCCTGGGGTAGGCGGGTTGGTGGGGGGGGAGGGTGGCTGGTAGATGAGGGACAGGGATAGGCGGACAGCGGGGTCTGCTAGCAGCTTTTCTGTTGGCGCTCCTGCCATTTTCGATACTCATGTCAGAGGCAGCTTGAGCATGGAGCCTGTTTGTACTGTTCCTGCCACGAGTATGATACACATAAACAGGCCAAAGCTGGATACATTGGCGCTGGGAAAAGCCTCAGTCCTGGGTCAGCATCTACCGGTCATAAGCCTGGCAGCTTGTACAGGCAGGCCTCATGATACAGGCCATGGCATGATAGCAGATAACACCAATAGGTCTGCAAGGTGTTTAGGGTCATTGAATGCACTGCTACCCGTCCCATTACCAGCTGGCCTGAACATAGCACACTTGTCCTGCATGCTTTCATAATAAGCTGCTCAGATCAGACCCATGACAGAAAGCAAGGACCTTGAGCAAGCACAGTGTTGCACATTTTTGACTGCTTCCCAGCCTGTTACTGCTTGTGTGCTCTTTTACAACATCAAAAATCTGCTGCACCAGAAGGTGCTTTAACCTTTGGAGTTTTGATCACCCCTATGTTTATGAATGAAGACAAATGGTCTGAGGTATTTGTATAGACCATAGAGTACTACCTCTTTTATAACCCTACGCACACCTGACGCCCGGCGTCCACTCACTCATCCCAAACCTGTGCTGTTTTACCTAATGAACCTTCTCTTTGTTGCTGCAGGCCTCAGGCAGCATCAAGCGGTTTGTTGAGGAGCACCTACGGGACGACTTTGAGTACTGGGATGATGCTGCAATCTGCCAGGGAGAGCGCTTGGAGTTGAAGGAAGGAGCTGGCGCGCCTTACAAGTACACACCCAAGGTGTGCCGCTTCTTCCACGATACAGGGCGTTGGGATTGGAAGCCATGCAAGTACCGGGGCTCATGTATGGACATCCATGAGAAGCACCCCAGGCACAGGTTCAATAGACGCTGATGCAGTGAGTGAGGCGACGGTGGACATAAGCCCTGCATAGGTTTAATGTTGAGGCAGTACTAGCACACGTGGTGTGTCGCCCCCCTACCATGTCTCCTTACCCATCAGAAACAGGCAAATTCGACCTAGGGAGCTGTGCCATGCCTGCTCTCATGGTTGCTGCAGATGTACCCTGCTGTGGTGATGGGACGAGAGGGGTGCCAAGGTCATCTGCAAGGTGGACCTTGGAGAGTTGGGCATAAGCGTGTGCCCGCCGGGGTTTGGGTCTTTAGGGTTATCTATGACGCTGTGTGGTGGCCTGGGGAGGATTGAGCGTGCTGGAGAAGTGTCAGAAGCGATTGTGTGGCTGATTATTGTGGGTTGCACATATAAGAGAGCTGCATTACCAGCGCCTGCCGTTGTTGGTTTGACATACTGGTATGGGCCATACTGCCATGTTTCCATATGCTGATGCTGGTTAGTGGTTGTCTGCCTTTTGAAGCGTACAGAAGCTGTCCCAGTCCTTGGTGTGCACGCCGTTGCATCTAGCCTCAGCTTGTGTGTGGCAAATCCACCATCGGTTGTGTGGCTTCGTGATTGTGATCAGGAGCCGTGTGTTTGTGGCCTAGGTTTGTTTGGCCATTGGCATTGCTGGTCTTGCGTTTTGATTGATTGATTGATTGAGAAGCTGTCCCAGTGTGTTTGGGCCAGATGCTAGCTACTAGCAATTGGTTCTCCATGCATTATATGTCATCTCCAGGGATGCTCCTGGTGCATGTGCCTCTCAACCGTTAGAGGTTTTCCATAAAGAAGGTCCATGTTACCAAACGTTTACTAGTATTCATTAACAAGTGCTGGTGTTGTTAGGATCTAGAGTAGCACTGCAAACTGCATTGACGTGGTTGCTGTGAGTGAGACTGGGTAGGGGCAAAACACTCCTTCTTATTCAGATAGACATGCATGCTATTACATGTACAGAGGGCCAGCAGCTGTTGCCTCACAGACACAGCATTGGGCCTGGGTGACAGTTGGCTGCGTGACTGGTTCCAAATAGGGACATGCATTGTGGGAGGGCCCTTAAGGTTGCGTTTGACCCCATGCACGTATGGTATCTCATTTCTTTCTACATTTTCAAAGCAGGAGGTGATGTAGGCCTCGGTGTAGAACTATGCCAAAAAAGGCATGGGGTTGTATGTTGGTTGCGGTCATACACAGCAGCTCTATGCTGTACAGGATAAGTGGGGTGTGGGACGACATGCTCAATGGTGTGACCTGGCCTGTACAAGCCAGGAATTGGGGTTTAGGGTGTATGTGCTCACATGCTGGTAGCAAAACTCATGCTGGTGTGTTCTGGAAAGGCCAATGTGAACAGCTTTGACAGCTTTTATGCCATGTTTGTTTGGAACAGGAGTCTTCTTGTAGGCCCAAGTGCTGCCCTGGCAAGGAAGCAAGAAGCGCCCCAGCATTTAGATTCAGTCTCTGAGCAGCTAGCAGTCTGTGAGCTGTATTCCACTGTTGCATGCAAAGCCCTCTGTAAGCTACGGGCTTTCTGTACTGTGGCCCTTGGGCGGGGCCGTGCTGGCGCACTTTAGGGCCCAGGAGCTCCTTGCACTGCAGTTGTTCAGCTTTGAAAGGTAGCATGCCCTCCACGGTTGGCTGGCCTTAGTAGTCTAAGTGAATTTTGTGGATCAGGCAGTAGTTATATTGTACTGCTCTTAGCAGTGTGATCACTTTAGGTCTGGCTCTTTATGTCTGATTAGCCACTAGTCTCCACGGCTCGTCGTCTTAGCTCTCGGTGTCGGTCTCTATCAACACAGATTAACAATGTAATGACATATGAAGCACTTCCGCTGTGCTCATACTATCCCGGGTTCCCTTTGTCGCGCTAGGGGGCCTATGCCACTCGTTACATGACCTGATTGAATGTCTTTCCTGCGGCCGGGGAGCAGTGCCGGAGCCGGGTGCGTGACAGCAATGCCGGTCGTCTGCATGACAGTACCAAGCCTCTAACTGAAAGAACAAAGGAATGTTGGAGTGCACCGGGTCCTCTCTACAGGGAAATGAGAATTGATGCCCGAATGAGCGCTGCATTCCATGCTCCAGCAGCTGTCGGGCATCTTTCCCGATGTGAATCCGAACTTGCCACTGCATTAGTAGGACAGCCACCACATTCAGGGGGACGCGCCCTTGAGGATACCGTAACAGCTCCCACCACGGTAGCTTTGTGATTCGTCCGGGCTCCTTCCATCCTTCCATCCTTTGGAACTCCATCACCCAGGAAACACCCAGGAAATAAACACCCACTCGGTTCACTCACGTCTGTGCCTCGATACTACCGTGCCTCGGTTTTACCGTACGTAACAGATTGCCTTGAGGGCCATCTAGCTCACCGTGCTGAAATGCAGCCGGGGTCGTGCAAAGTGGCTTAGGAAAATATTCTGACAGCAGGCCACATACAGTGTAAAGAGAGACCACTGCACTGCCCTCTGGGCCGTGCAGCACCCAAGCATGACTCCAACCGGGTTTGTTAGTGTGGTGTGTTGAGTAATAGCGAGTAATAGAGAGCTAGAGGGCTGCGAATTCGAGCGAGGCGGATACAAGTAGACCACATACAGTGTAGTGCCGTCGGCTGTAGATAGCCGTTTAGCATTTGTCCCAATTGCCGATACCCCACAGCGTACTCAGGTAAGCTTGAAGTGGACCACCACTCATGCTGTGAGGGAAAGATACTAAAGCAGCTGGGAACATGCTAGTTCTCCCACATATGGAGGCCCAGCCAGGCAGATAGAGTGGGGACGGTAAACTTGTAGTTGGACAGGACTCCAAGCATGCTTTGCAAGTGCGGGACATGCCCAGCCAGTCCGTCTTCGAGCAGCATCAACACCTGCATTGCACTGGGCAAGGCTTCCTGGGGTCGGATAGATCAGTAAGGGGACTCTTAAAGGGGGTGGATGCACCTGACTTGGCCCTCCTCTTACCTTGCAGGTGCGAAGAAGCTGGCGCCGACCGTGAAAACCTAGGCATAGTAATTGGCAGGAATTCTGTTACAGAAAGGTAAGTGATATCCTGTTCCTTGGTCGGTCCAGCTCCTTTGAAACTGACGGCAGGACTGCCAAGTAGGCAAACAAACAAACATTTGTGTGGCAACCGCAAAGGGCTGCTAGGTCAAAACGACCCAACCTAAATACGATAATTAAGTGCTGGCTGCCTAGGACAAGACTGATTATCTTCAACCCATTCCCGTTAAATGCTGGCACCGGTAGTATGCTTAGTCCAATCCAGCTGACCACTACGGTATGTCGCCGCCCAATGCCGTGGAAATGTCACTTTCAACTGTGAGAGATGCCCGTATGACCAATTATGACATACATGCAGAACATACGGAGTGACTACAAAGTGACGACAAAAGCGACTCAGTGGTCCAAAAATGACTAGACGTTCGGTAGCTGCATCATAGCTTCTATGGGTTTTCATGGGTCTTTCATTCAGAATGCACCTTACAGCCAGACAATTCCCTACTTGTATTCCTTTCAAGCTTTTGGTTTGTTGCACATGTCCAGGTTGATACATAACCACCTTTTAAGGAGCCTGCTCCAATGTCCAACCCAGCTGGCTGCCCAGATGTCCCAATTCCGCTGTTGCAGCTGCCTGAGGTGGGGCTGGCATGTGTCTTCAAACATGTTGCAGCAGGTCCTGGTGGGCTGTCCAGCGGTGCAGCAGCCTTCAGCCAGACCTGCAAAAAGCTGTACAAGCTGTCGCATCAGCCGATTGTAACCTACTGCAACTTGCACGTTGGCAAGCCTATTACCTATTCAAAGCACCCAGTATGGCCGTGGCTTGCTGCACGTTGTGAGCGTGTGGATGGTCTTCGTATACGCATTGACCTCCTATACACCAGCAGCATACACTCGTGTCCAATGTGGCACAGTCACTTGCAGATCCTTGCAAAGATCGCAAACCTTCAGCTAACAGTGTCTGTACCTCCCGGCGGTATGGATCTGACAGACGACCATCCTTTCGTACATCTCTGGCTCAGGCAGCATGGCCACCTCATCAGCCACTTGAAAATAGGGGCCTGCTTCGGTGACGGCAGTGGTATTGGTAGTGACCTAATGACTCTGCCACAACTTGTGCAGATCCTGGCTCCGTGCAAGTCTTTGGATCTTGCTTTGGACAGTTACACCGAGTCCTCCGTCAAGATTTGCAGCCTTGCAGATGTCCGAGATTCCTTACTTTGCCTCAGCTTGCAAGCAAAAAACGTGCGGCAGCCGCTGAGAGGTCTTACTACGTTTGCCTGCCTCTCTCGGCTCACGGAACTAAGCCTCAGCCAATATCATACAGGTGAAGACCTCTGGCACCCATTGGCAGCTGTACTAGCCTCAAGAGGCTTACCCTTAACTATGTAGCTGCTCCGGGCGACCCCGCTCCCCTATCGGCCCTCACAAGTCTCAACTGCCTGGATCTTTCATCAACACTGACAGAAAATAGTGGGGATCACCCGGACCCCTTCAGCTTCAGAAGCTTGGAGCCGCTGGGTGCCATGCAGCAATTGCGAGCTATTCGGCTGGTGGAGTGCCTGGGGCCTGCTGTCACATCCCTTGATAGACTGTCAGGGTTAAGCAGGTTGACATCGTTATATGTAAGTCACGCCCCGGGGCTTGGGGGACTGTGGGGGGTTGAGACGCTCGTGCAATTGCGGCAACTCAAGGTGAAAGCCTGCAATGTCTCATCCTTGCAGCCGTTAGCAGGCTTGAGCACATTAAAGTGGCTTGATGTGGATGAATGGCCAGAGGATACCATAGAAGACGAATGGCTGGATGAAGTAGATGTGGAACCCTGGGAAGTGTGGGAAGATAGCTGCGACACGGTTAGTGGCTTGAGTAATCTGGAGGGTCTTGAGGAGTTGAGCGGCTGCTTAGAGAGGTTGCGCCTTTCGCATTGCAGCAGCCTTAGGAGCCTCGCGGGAGTTGAGTGTGAAACTGTCAACGTTGAAGGATCTTACTCTGATCTACTGCCATGGTGAAACTAGCTTGCAGCCTGTGGCAGATTTGGTTGGAGGCCTGGATGTCCTGCGTGTTTGGGGTTGTGAGGGTTTGGAAGATGACATTCTAGAGCTGCCGTACTTCAAGCATTCAGCAAGTGTGAACATCAACTACAGCGGTGAGGTTCAGGTGGTGGTGAGTGGCAAAGTGAGAAAGGACAGGAGTTGTTACAGTGATTGTTCAGCAGATGAGGATGGTGGTAGCGAGGATGGTGGTAGCGACGACGGTGGTAGCGAGGATGGTGGTAGTGAGGATGGTGGTAGTGAGGATGGTGGTAGTGAGGATGGTCGGTAGTGAGGAGGGGTGAATGAGCTTATTTCTAGGATTGTTGGGGCCCCTGCCCCGGGCACAGTATAGCACCATCAATACCCACCGTGTCACAGCATGCATGGGTAGCTTATCTGCTAGCTAGAGTGGATTGTTGCTGCAAGCGCTGGGCTGGCGAGAGCTAGTTGAAAGGTCATCAAGAGTCAGGCCGCAGCATCTGCTGCAGCTAGTGTGACTTCTGTATATGAGTGGCGCTGACCGGTAGCCAATGGATGCTTGAGAGTGGTTGGCAGGCTTTGTATCAGCCTGTAGTGGGTCAAAGACAGCTTGGTTGCTTGTCGTAAGTAACCGCAGTCACGAGTGCTACAGCCTGTGCCGTTTGTCCAGCGTCACAGCTTGGCTGGCCCCCTGTCCATTATGGCCATTGCTGCCAGCAGACAGATTTCCGCTGTTTCTCTGCCTCAGTTTCCAAGGTCGATTTGGGTTCGTTAGGGGTTTGGTTTGCACTCACATTTAGCTTTCTTAGTGGAGTATGGACACATATATTGCAGACGATCTTGAACCCTCTAGAGCATATCATCATGTAATGGTGGAGTCGGAGGGCAAGTGAAATGTCAGCTGGCCTTTGCAAGGGTGCCTGCATGGGACATTGGCTGTTTTCACAAAGTGAGATTTGGGTCTGGGTTACCATTATTGTAGTCAGAGGTCTCAGAGTCAAATGTGTGACTGAGATGCTGCGGACGGCGGCAGTAGCAGCTGCTTGTGAACAGGACACTTAGCGCTTTCGGTGTGTTGCCGGAACAGTAGCATCGTCAAGCGGCAGTACTCCTGGGACCAACATGCATCAAGTTGATTGTGTGCAAGTGTTCTGCTGTGCCGGGGGCAGAGGACGGGACCGTGTTGTCTTATGTGGCTGGTCTGATGTGGCAATTGGATCCTGCATCGCGGGGTGTTGCTGCCCTTTTCCTATTTTCGTTCTGTTGGCTTTTTCACTTGGCTGTTGTCTTCCCTTGGGGGTGGGGGGTGGGGGGGGGGGTCGACCCGCCGGCGAGGGGGGGGGGATAATGTGTCGAAGCCAACAACCTCCTGGTTGGGTTAGCTTGGGTCTTTCTGGATTTGGCTGTCTCTGTCTTGGTTTTATGGGTGTTTGCCCTTGTGTTTTGGGGCTTTGTGGGCCTGTTTGGGGTGTGTTGGCTCGTTGCAGACAAAACAATGGGAGCAAGGTACAGTAAACTCCTTTTTATTTAGACCATGCTATTACATGTACAGAGAGGTCCAGCAGCTGTTGCCAGCCCACAGAAACAGCATTGGGCCTGGTTCACAGTTGGCTGCTTGACTGGTTCCAAACAGGGACATGCTTTTTGGGAGTGTCCTTAGGGTTGCGTCGGCCTCCATGTACGTATGGTATTCCATTTCTTTCTACATTGACAAGCATGAGGTGATGTAGGCCTTCGTGTAGACCTTTGCCATGAAAAGGGCATGGAGTTGTATGTTGGTTGCGGTCATACAGAGATGCTGTACAGGATGAGTGGGGTGTGGGACGGCATGCTCCGATGGTGTGACCTGGCCTGTACAAGCCAGGAATTGGGGTTTAGGGTGTATGTGCTCACATGCTGGTAGCAAAAATCATTCTGGTGTGGCGTCGGAAAGGGGTGTGAATAATTTTGACAGCTATTTTGACAGCTTTTTTGACAGCTTTTTTGACAGCTTTTTTGTTTGGAACGGGAGTCTTCTTTTAGGCCCAAGTGCTGCCATGGCAACAAGGAAGCGGTGAAGCTCCTCAGCATGTAGTTAGCATGTAGATTCAGTCTCTAAACAGCTAGCAGTCTATGATCTGTACTTCTAAGCACTGTTGGATGCATAGCCCTTTGTAAGCTACGGCATTTTTGTACGGTGGCCTTTGTTTGTCTGTTTGTTTGTACGGTGGCTTTTGGGCGGGGCTTGCTGGCGCACCGCTAGGGCCCAGGAGCTCCTTGCAAGGCTGCAGTTATTCAGCTGAAAAGGAAGCCAAACCTCTACGGTTGGCTGACCTTGGTAGTCTTAGTAAGTACTGTGGATTAGGCAGTAGGTTTGTGTTAGCTGTTTTTGCTTAACTCCAGAAACTTCTCATTGTGGCACCTGGGTGTGCAAAAGTGACCTGGAGTGACGAGCAGTGCAGAGATCATAGATCATCACGGCCTCTTTAAGCAGGGACTACCCTATGGCCTGCCTGGTTGTTTCAATGCCCAGTCAGTAGCAAATATGCGATAGAGTAGAGGGGTCAGCATTCCCTTGAAGCCTGCGATGGTGACACATCTTCGCCACCAAACCGGCGGGAGCGGCCATACTGTGCCATGTTGAATCCTCATATCTTATTAAAGTGACACACTTGCTATTTGATCCTATGGAAGAGCATGCAATATGCCTTGGTAGCAATATCCGCTCTTTGTTTGTTACTCGGACGGAGGCACATGGGCTGATTCGAGCCTGGTCCATTTTGCAACACCTAGGCATAAACTATGAGGACCCTTTGTCAGGAGCCATAGTAGCTCAGCAACGCTTCACTGGTGGCTTAAAGCTCCTGAGGATACTTCGATCTGAGACCGAGCCAGCTCATGGTGGGCCCCATGGTCAAGCAGCTTCACTTTGCTGCCAGATAGAGGCTAGATCAAAGCCTTGATCTCAAATATGCATTTGAACGACTAAGAGCAGCTGCTGAGCCACTGTACTACCCATGTTCTCTATCTGATATAGGGGTGGCAAACCAGTGCTAATGCTCCTTGTACATGGCAGGGTCAAACCTACAGGCTGAAGCATTGCAGCTCCTCACGCATCTTGGTGAACCTGTAAACTGTGAAGATCTCCTGGACACAGCATGGGAACATATTCAGAAGACGTCCACCAAGGGTACTCTTATGAAGGCTATCAGAGAGTTCCAGGAGCAGGCAGTGGCAGGCCTGGTGACACTCGGCAGCAACACACAGGTCAGTCCTACAGCTCAGTGCTTTGACCTTACTCTTGCATGGATCCCTCAAACACGAGTCAGGCAAACATGATCATTTGCTGCCATCTGCAGAGTCAGGCAATGCACACTGCTCTAGCTCAATGCTTACTTCAACTGTTGAGGGCCCACAGATGAGACTCAAGAGCAGGCGCGCCTGTTTTCTTCATCATCGGAACTGCAGTAGCTTGAGACCACGTGCATTCCCCTGCGGCCTGATCATGCCACTAAGAAATGAGGCCCAGCTGCAGTGATTCTTGTTAAGCAGTGTGCACAAACATGAACTAGTTATCTCCCAAACAGCTGGGAGAACAGGAGTGGCTTGCGGCGTCGCCCTCTAGACCACATAGTCCCCACCCTAGATGTTACTTACTCACATAGCACACTGGACCAAAGCCCTTTCTCATCCCTCATGTTTGCAGGTGCTGTCTACCCAGCTGAAGCTAGCCCGCCTTTGGCAACTGGTAGACCCTTGCCAACACCTGATCACCACCCTGGCCTGCAATGACCTCCCTGTGACTATTGCCAAGGACCTCCTGCTAGAGCTACTGCCAGCTGCAGGCAGCACACCCAGCCCTTCCACTCCATCCTGCCCTCTCCACATCCACCAGCTGCTGCTGCAGCAGCTGCAGGCTTTGCTGGATCTCCTGCATCAGGGATTGCTTCCAGAGGCTCTGGAAACCCAGGTGCAGGAACTCCTGGGCGCTGAGACTCTCCAAGGGGTTTTGGTGGATGCTGGGCAGGGGCTTGAGCTCCAGCAACGGCAGCGGCAGTGCCAGGAAAGGTATGCAGACCAGCTGCTGGACTTTCAGCAGCAGCAGCAAGAGAAGCAGCAGCAGCAGCAGGGACAGGAGGATGAGCAGGAGGAGGGATCGGCAGCAGCTACAGGAATGCCAGCAGATGGGGAAAGCAAGGGTGTGGTGCAGTATGGGAGTTCCGCCAGTGCAGTGCCTGAAGGATTGGCAGCAGCAGCAGGAGGGTCAAAGCGAAGCAGAGACATGTGTCAGGAACCCTCTGTGATGGTGGGTATGAATACGACCGCCCACAATCCAGTAGCAGCAGCAGCAGCAGCGGAGGAGGCAGGGACCATCACCCCAAGCCATCGTCAGCAACAACGAGAGAGTACGCATCGGCACAGAAGCAGCAGCAGTCGCAGCAACAGCAGCACCACCCCGCAGCTCTACCGAGGTCAGCCCCCTCGTCTCCCAGGCCCATCGCCGCCTGACAGCTGCCTGTATTAGCACTACCACAGCCTGTTGATCCTAAACGGGTGTTGCAAACGGAATGGCAGTATGTTGGCCCGGACTTCAGGAGAAGTGGGCTGGAGGACATAAACAGGTTCCCTGCGGACTGCATGCAGGCCTCTGACCAGGATGATGTTCTGCAGCTGGTGCTGCTGGCTTTGTGGTTCAAGCAACGCATGCAGGAGCCTGTACTGCCTGGCAGCCGCAGCCCCATCTTTGGCTGGGGTGACGCTAGGTGGAGATCTACAGACGCATGGCTCTGCCTCAAAAAGTACCCTAAGGCAGTCGGCTTGCTGGAGCTCTGCAGGTTGAGTCTGGAAGGCTGCATTAGAGCAGGGAAGGTTAAGGCGCTGTGCCTCGTACCGCTTGGCAGATACTTCAATGTCAAGCCCAGGGAGCCGTTCATGTTGAGGGTGGTGGAGGGGATGTACTTTGCAAAGCGTATGGCACTGCTGACGAGGCGTGCGAGGCAGCTGGTGGTGGAGAAGGGGTGTGCCATGGTGGATGATCTGCTGCGACCAGGGACACCTGAGAAGCTGTATGCTCAGGTGTGTTCAAGCTAAGTAGATGCCTGGATTACTGGTAGCACAATAAGCATAACAGTCATCTGGCAGGTCCTGCACATTCGGAGTGCTGTGCAGTAAATTATATCACAACACGAGCATACTGTCTTTGATCTGCTGGAAAAGTTCATTGCCCCATCTATGCTGATGGTTCAAGCTGGACTGGATAGAGTAGCTGGGATGTCTTATCCATGTATGTGGCAATTATGGACAGCTCCAGCCAGCTGCATTAGGCAAGCCCCTCTGCATCTCTCATTATCAGCTCTAGAGTGGCAAAGCTGGCAACCTGGTTGGCACCATCCCCTTCTGCATGGCTGCCATTCACGGGTTTATATTTGCCCCTCTTTCACATGCAAAAGCTACTTATCCCCTTGTGCCTATTGGGCTACTGGCTGGCTTTCAGACACTGGCATGGTGGGCGCTGTAGTCCATATGCATTCCATTTTTGACTTGATTGACTCAGGCTGCGTATATCTGTCGGAGAACGCATCAGTTTCTCATCATTGGCCAAACCACCTGAAGCTGTTTTGCTATGCTGGCAAGAAGATTGAACCTCTTGCTCTTCCTCTATTGTACTGCAGTCAGGCTTCTCAGTCAAGCAGTGGCAAGATTGACTTACCTCAACGCTATCCAATGCCACCTAAGCTTCTGCCTTCTTCGCCCCTTGTAGCTGTATCCATCAGAGGACCACTTTGCGTATGCAAACATCGCTGGCGAGCTTCTGCTTGTAAGGAAGCAGCTGAAGAGCCATGGCCTCAAGCTGGTGGCACATGGGACACATCTCACTGACAGGTGAGAGGATCACAACTGACATGATATGTCACACGACCTAATGTCAATACCATCTGCGTGTGAGATGTCTGTGGCACAGCAATTCACATAGAGCAATCGTTTGAGCTGGTCCCAAAGGGTCGGCAGCCTGTCCGAACAATCTTTGAGACGCCGTTCCTTGCTGCTCAAAGCAAAGAGCTCACAGGATCCCCATGTGTAGCTCAGTCAGTATAGAGGTAGCTCAAGGTAGCTGTGAGCAGATGGGTAGCATCGTCATCACAGGTTCTGCCGCTGCACACTAATTTGCTGCAATGTGTTCTGCATGTTCTCTCTTTTCCCCCTGACTGTGATTGATCGCCGCTGTTATGCTGCCATTGGCAGGCCTGTGACCTTGAAGGCCCTGGAACAAGACATGCATGGCTTCTCCCTCTGGGGTTTATCCTGCCGCCCAGGAGTCCACCAACCCTCAGGGCCAGGGTTCATCCACTACCTGTTTCTCACTCAAGGGCCAGAGGCTGCTGCTGCCGCTGCTGCTCGTGCTGGGCTCCGTCCCTTGGCAGCAGCAGGACCTGCTGACACGGCTGCCACTGGAGCTGCTGTTTGTATGGAGGGCCCTCCTGCCATGTCCTGTTGTGTTATGACGCCTGCAGCTGATCCTTTCAAGGTACAGCCAGCAGCAGGTGGTAGGAGCTTTGAGGGAACACCAGCGTCAGATCATACAGGAAAGGAAGAGCAGGAGAAGCAGCACAAGAACAGAAGCTGCAGAAAACCGGAGTTAGGAGCAGCAGTAGCAGGTGCAGCAGCAGCAGCCTCAGCAGCAGCCCTACAGCGTCGTATTCAAGCAGCAGCAAGCCATGGCTTCACGGCCACAGGTGCCTTGCAGGCTCTGCCTGATGACCAGCAGCAAGCATTGTTAGTAGGCCTTGCAGTCCTGCTTCGGACTAAGGTTAACGAGCTGCAGCAGCAGGACAGCAAGTTCAAGAAATATGAACACTTTCATGTGTGGCGGCTATTGCAGCAGGTCGATATGGACTTCCCAGTAATGGGCCGGCTGCTGGGGCTGTGCCCCAGTGCTGTGGGGTTCTTTGTGCAGCACCCTCAGGTGTTTGAGTTGGTGAAGGTGGTTCCTAACAAGGGGGTGAAGGTGTGGGATCCTGAAGATGACACTGCAGGAAGAGTGTTAAAGACAGTGGGTGGGGTGATAAGGTGCTGGCTGGCTGTGGGGCTGGTCAGAGGAGCAGGGGAGTTTCTGTTATGGGGTACTGAGCGTGGGAGGAGGCTGGGGAAGCCATTGCAGGAGAGGGTGGTGGAGGTGGTGAAGCAGCGGGGGCTGTGGCAGGAGGAGGAGGGAAGGCAGCAGCAGCAGCAGTGGGAGGGTGGATCTGGCATGTTGTCTCTGGAGGAGGTGGTAGGGATGGTGCCGGAATTGATGAAGCACTACATGCAGGTGAGAAGTGCATCAGGGGGTCGTGGACAGCTGCTTCTATCGGGTGGATAGGGTGGTTGTGAGTGATGTTCTGCTGCATTGGAGCTGTTGCTTCTCATGCAGCAGAGTGAGGGGGGGCGGTACAGTGTGCGCATTGCCACAAGTCCGCCAGAGCCAGCTGCAGAACACACACCAGACTTTTACATGGTTGCTTATCCATGCAGGGACTCTGATATGCACCACTGGTGTCCCTCTCAAACACCATAATCTGCCATCAGAATGGAGAGGGATCAGCATCCTATGAAGATCTGATTTTTGGCTGCATGTCAGCAGAATGAGCACAATGCATTCCTCCTCTTGTGAGCCCTTGGGGGGTTCAATGTGAAGGGGTTCATTGTGCTGTTGGTCTTGGGCTGTTGCTACGCAGGTGTTTGAGACAGAGCGGCAGTTTGTGAGGAGCCTCTTGCACGGACTCAACGTCGGCTTCTCTACACAAGGCAACAAGAAGACGGGCAGGCCGCAAAAGCAGTACACTACATACGTATCAGCTTAGAGAAGCACAGGGCTTCACAGTCAGCAGCACTAGCAGGGACTGGCAACCTGTCAGTTGATGAACAAAGAAACATTGCTTAAAACTGTGCATGGCAACCGAACCTCACTAAGAGGGCAGAACTTAGTGGTTAGCAGAAAGGGCTGCTCTGCACTACTCGTCTTTTTCCTGGCAAATGCGTGAGCCTTCCTGCCATATGCTGTCAGGACTGAGAGCCAGACAAAGGAAGTACCAACGTGTGTAGTGCTAGAGCTGGAGGTGGGAGGACCTTATGGCTAAACTTGAATTGTGTGCCTATTGGAAGAGACCTGTCCAGGACCAGGCTTATGGCTTCCTTGAACCACTTCAGGCATGTTTGACTGACTATAATCAGGAATGCTAAGAGTACCGTAGATGGAAGTGAACTGCTGAAGTCATATGGTAAATGCCGTTCTGAACAGATCACTAGGAATTGAATAATCCGAGGTTCCGAAAAGAATTTCGGGACATGCTTCCTCCACGTATGCAGTCAAACAGATGGATTGGCTCAGCCGCTTCCGCTCACCCCAGACCAAGTTCGCGCGGTACCGCAGTCACTCACCGTCACTCAGTCCCGCATCTAACCCAAAGCTCTGCTAAGGCGCTATGCGAGCCTGCACAGCTTTGATTTGTACGCCGCTCCTGCACATGTTTCCGGAAGTCGGCTTCGACTTTGAGGTTCTTGCAGTTGAAGGGCCCGATTCTCCTTTCCTCCCGTTGCAGATGCCAAATTCTGTCAGTTGCCCCAGAATCTACAAATGAAGCGCTCGGCGGTGATCGAGTGATAATGTAATCTCTGCAGCTTCGCTCTACGACGGGTTGCTTCGCTAATGGATGTTGAGCTCAAGAGACACGCTGTCCAGGCTTCTGGGGCTGTTCTCGCCTTGGCGAGTGTAGCAGGTTGCTTATGGCTGGCCACCACCGGAAAGCCATATTGGCAGAAGCTAAAGCGCTGGTATGAAAGGAGAGCCCCTCAGGTATGGCTATGGTGCGATGGCTCTCTTCCACCGGCCTAGCCACCCAGCAATCCTCACCAACACAGCATCCCCTTGCAGCAGACAGACGACCTTGAAGGCGAGGAATTAGGAGCAGATGTGGACCTTGGTGTATGCGCTCCTCTTTGTACCATTTCCCACCTCCTGCGCTGGCAGTCCCCCTGCCCCCCTGCCCGTGACGCAACAGCTTGCAAAGTCCCACTAACTCCACTGAGCAACCAGCAGGAGATGCATGGTACTTCTGCAAGACCACAGCTACTGGTCTGCCATGACATGATGGGAGGCTACCTAGATGACAAGCACCCCAACGGTGGTGACAACCCAGACTTCTACAGCATGTGGCACTGGGACTGTGTGGATATATTTGTGTACTTCTCCCACCACATGGTGACCATACCCCCTGTTGGATGGATAACAGCTGCACACAAGCATGGCACAAAGGTAAGCCTGAGCACATACCTGTCTGAGCTGCTCAGCTGCGGGTTGCACACAGTTGCCTGCCATAATGTAGCACCTCCTACATCATATTGATCTAACAGGGGACAACCCAGATGGACGACGACATTTCCCGCTCCATAAAGTGGTAGAGAGAGTATCTCAAAGGAGCCAGCATATAAGTCTCTGTCATCTTATGTGAGCGGCGAGCGTGCAATGGGATAATGCATCAGTGCTAGCGTACTGACACAGTGCGGTCCCTGTTGATAATGGAGCTTATCCTACTAAAGATCTGCAACTTTGTCATAAGCATTAGCATTGGTCATGCATGTGCACTAAGAACACACTGCATGATATCACTTCGGTGGTCACTGCAATGTTTCTTAATTGCTCCTGGCTTGCAGGTGCTGGGAACCTTCATCACTGAGTGGGGCCTGGGTGCTCAGCGCTGTGCTCGTCTCTTCCAAGATCCTGCTGCTGCTCAAACAGTGGCAGATCAGCTGGTGGCCATTTCAAAGCACTACGGCTTTGAGGGGTGGCTCATCAATATGGAGAACAGGCTCTCAGATCATGGGGTTGAGATGATGCTGCACTTCCTTGGGTATCTGCGGGCCCGCCTGCATGCTGAGGTACCGCATGGCACAGTCATATGGTGAGGATGGCAAGGATGGCTAAGCACCATGACAGCGAGCGTTGGGAATCAGTGTGGTCGACAATCACAGTTGCAACTAAAGGGAGCATTTTAATGCATGTTTGCTTGTCATAAGCTGGGATTACTTGGGCGCTTTGTGGATGATATGGAACCTGTACATAACGTGCTAGAAGTCGTTTGCTTGGGCTTGTGCTGTTGCTTGTGTGCTCTGTATATCTTCATGAACTTGTGTCCGGCAAGCAAGAGATAACGCTTTGGGCCCTTGCATTTCACAGGTGTGCACCAAGTACTAGAGGATGTTGTCAAGCATGCGTGATCTTTATCACTTCTTGGAAGTGCAGGGCCTAGCTTTAGTAGCGATGCTGCAAGGAGCCTGTCTCCCTTCAGGGCCGGTGCAATACTAAGAATGACCTAGCAGCAGGGGTCGTAATTGCTCTCCTCACACGTGCTCATTGTCATGTGATCTCTTTGGCTGGTTCAGGTATGATGCTGTCAACATGACTGGCAAGCTAGAGTGGCAGAACACCATCACCCCACTTAACCAGCCCTTCTTTGACATGGCTGATGGACTCTTCATCAATTACAAATGGGAGGAAGCAAGTGCTCAGGAGATGTCTCAGCTAGCAGGTGCCAGAAGGCCTCAAGTATACTTGGGCATTGATGTGCATGGGAGAGGCAGCTTTGGGGGTGGGGGGTGGAATTGTGATGTTGCACTGGCAGTGGCGAAGGCAAATGGTTTATCAGCAGCGCTGTTTGCTCCTGGCTGGGTGTATGAAAACTTGGAGAAGAGCAGGTTTCAGGAGCTGCAGCAGGAGTACTGGAGCAAGGTGAGGTCATGAAGAAGTTTCAGGCTGCAACCATCTAGCAGACTATATCCATTACTTGGAGATCGATGACATGGTTGCATGAAACGGTATCCTGTCGTGTGGCTGGGAAGATTCAAATGCTGCTATGAAGATGGTTGTGACATATCGCCACTGGAGCTGGCTTCTGAGGTTACAGTGTGTGAGTACACAAATCTATGATGCAGAAGGTTCTCACGCCCGTGCCTCAGGTTTAGAAGGGTTTGTATGCAAGAGCATACCTTAGGCTGCTGTTGGTGGCTGGGGCCTCTTGGCCTCAGTGTAAGCTCCAGAGCAGGCAATTGGTTTGACTATTCGCAAGCTCATCAAGCAGCAGTACATCATGTTCATTGTCCCCTCTGCTTTGTGCAGGTATCTGCTGCTTGGAGTGATGGTCGCCTCCAGGTGGTGTCTCTGCCCTTCAGCAGTTCTTTCAACCAGGGTCAGGGCCTGGCACGCTTCTCAGGTGGTGTACCCCAGCAGCTCGGAGGGTGGTGGGACCTCAGCGCACAGGACATGCTGCCACCACTAGGAGCAACAGGCATCCAGGTGAAGCAGGCGGCCACCAAAGAATTTGCCAAAGTGGGCTTTGGAGTGTAGCAGGGTTGTTTGTGTTGTGTATGTCAATGACAGCTCAATCTTGGCTTACTAATCCTCCCTGTCCCCTCACTTGTGTTGGTAGTATATGCCTCTTTCCTTCTTTCACATGACACTGCTTAGCAAAGGCTCATGGCCCTGTTGGCTTTTCTATTACATGGTGCTCCAGTTGAGTTCACGTGTATTGTCATTATGAAGCAGGGACGGGCATGTGTGTTGGCCTGCAGAGGTTTGGGGTTCTATGCGTGTATTGACAGCCGCAGCACTGGGCCCTTAAGCACATGTGAAGCTGCCCAGGAATAAGCGACAGGCTCCAGACTTCAGCTTGATGTTGGCTGATTATTTGATGTCATTTGTTCAAGAGAGTATAGGTCTATGCTGTGAGTGAGAAACAAGTGCAAGTTAGGCAATAGTGCTTTACCTCTCACACTTGCTTCATGAATATCAGCTGTTTTAGATGGGAATTGAAGTTGACCACTACCAAATGGCATGCTGATGGTTGCAGGCTGGTGTTCCACTTGATGTGAGGCTGACCAGGGAGACTGCTTATGAAGGAGGCACCTGCCTGGAGGTGGTGATGAAGTCCCCTGCAGAAGCAGCAGCAGCAGCTCAAGCAGCCGCAGCATGCAGACGAGCTGTGGCATACTCAGCAAGTAGCACCAATAGCAAGCTTGCTGCTGCTTTGGGAGGGTTTGAGCCTGTGATGTCCCTGCTCCAATTGTACCGGCTGGATGGCAACCTGATGTCTGCTGGGGAGCAGCAGTACGAGATCTCAATAACCGTGGCTGCACAGCTTGAGGACAGCTGGTCTGTGCAGTTGATTTTGTGGATGGTGCCAGACCAGCAGCAGCAGCAGCAGGCGTCTGTGAGTAGGACACCACCTGCAGCTCTGAGTGGTCATGAAAGACAGATGCAGGAGCATGGGGCCCCCAGGAAGCTACTCAGCAAGCAGCAGGGGAAGCAAGAAGAGCAGGAGGTAGGCAGCCCAAGCCAGCCAGGGAGCCCTAAGCAGCAGCAGCAGGCAGATAGCCTTAAGAAGCTAGAGAGGGGCGGCTCAGCCCCTTACCTGCCAATCCCAGAGGGGCCAGGTGCAAAGCTGCAGAAAGCGTACCCTGTGCTGATCACTGCACGCAAGGGGCGCTTGAGCAGCATCTCTCATGCAAATGTTAGTCAAGCCCTCCCAGAAGCTGGGACGCAAAAGTCTGGGGTTGTAGGTGAAAGCACCAGCACAGGCAGCACTGGTGGCTCTGGAGGGAGCAGCAGTAGGGTGATGTGGGTTGGTGCTCAGGCTGCTGTTGCATACAAAGAAGAGGTGCTTGGTCCTGTGCACATGTTACCTGCCAGTGCTCAGGCAAGCATGGGGGGGAACAGCAGCAGCAATGTTGATGACGTCTCTAAACAGAAGACAGGAAATGATGGAGGAGCAGAGGACTTAGCAATGGGAGCAGTGATGTCAGATGTCCGCTGGATTTGCCGCAGCTGGTTTGTGAGGCCCGCTGATTGGCCAGGCCAGCAGGTGGCGGCAGTAGGGCTGGGACTGGTCGCAGTAACAGCAGCTCCAAGGACCAGAGGGCACGCTGGCAATGGCGTGTCCGATCGCAGCAGCAACGCCTCTGACCAAGCTTGTGACGAGAAAGGACAGCGGTTCTTCATAGGTAAGGAGTCAATGGTAGTAAGGCTTTGGTTAAGACAGGAGAAATGAGCATGTTCACTTCTCAGAAAGGGCAAAAACTGAGCTAATTGTGAGGTGTCCAACATAGAATGCCACCGCGATGTGCACTCAGTTGGCTTACATATCATAAGTCAACACTGAGTATACTGTGTTGCTTACATGTGTTTGGACAGCGTTCTACCCCACAACAGGATTAAAGGAGCTGGGCTAAAAATGCGCATAATTGGTAGGTGATGACGAAGTCTGCAGCTGTCTGTGCACATGTGCTGCTGCATCCAGTATGATGGGAACTTGTATGCAGAACCATACATATCATCAGTGCGGTGTAGTTCATGCATGGATATTGGGTCATCCTCGAAGAAGCCTTTGAGTATACCTGCGCTTACCATGCAGTGCATGGATTGTCCGTCATCCCTGGTTTCCAGGGATCACTTTTTTTTTGTTCCACCTCGTTGTTCTTTGTGACAGCTTGAGGTGCGGGGCCTATGGCACTTATTGCTATGGCATATCATGAAATGTTATAATAATACCTGGGTGCCTGATAGATAGCAAGGCAAGTTGCCAAGCTGCACTCCTGGCAGCTTTTTACTGACTGTTACGAGCTGCTTCATAGTAAGGTGCTGACAAAGAACTCGTTTCACTGCAATGTAAATCGACACTGTGGCTGCCTTACTCGCAGGAAGCGTTCTGCTCAAGGAGGATGTCCAGCTGAACTGACCACAAGTGGTGCACTTGGTGGCTTGACGCTGTTGTCTCACTGCACCCTTTTCTAGTGCAGCCAGCTTTGCTCCTAATTGTTGCTGTGGATTTGAGTTGCTTTGGCCATGGCGCGTGGAGCCAGGGGTGAAATGGTGTTGCGGTTTGAGTGTGGTTGCCCGCAGCAGGTGGACGCAGTCAAACATTCGCGGGAGCAGGAATCTGTAATTTTGTTCGGTGGTCGATGTAGCATGCAATATCTATAGACATAGGGCATGTGTTAGGAGCCAAGACATCGTGAGCCATGCTGCTCAGGGTACAGGGCTGTCTTCATGCATGTCCCTCATCAGCAAGGGACTTGGGAAGGTATTTCAGTTGGTCAATCATGTCCAAATGATGAGCAAATTCCGCCTATTAGATATGTGCTCTGTGGTGTTCTTGTTGAACACGTCGAAGGCTGAGACCTTGTCACTCCAGCAAGCCGACTCGAGTGCGTACGAGAGTAGCAGTCAGCCCACTGGCACGACGAGAATTGACCGATAGACCGGATGCCATAGTTGAACAAATTGAAGCCGAGGTTAATATCCCACTATGACATATGCTGTACTAAAGACAGCGTTAACCGGTCCAAGCCCTGGCCCTGCATCTTTGCAGCTACCTTGCTCTCCTTCGTTGCGTTTGCAGGCGGATGTGTGTTCGTCGGGATGCATGAGCGCACTTCGTACGCTCTATATACTAACTATTGCTTGGAGGGGCTAGATCCGACAATAGTGCACCGCTGTAACTTAGGGCTGGTCCGAGGCCGAGTACTACTCAGAATACAGGAGCGAGGTGCCCATGCACAAACAGAGCCATAGCACCAGCAATTGATGCTAGATCTGAAGCCGGCGAGCTCCTCATGACGGGATCTCTCACATAACAAGAGCTGTTACCAGCGTCCATGGCCACTACCCTCAGGCTAGCCAGACAAAATGGAAGAGCGCTGTTCTGCATCTTGTTGGCTGGGGAGCAGCTTTTATGGCACACTGTGACCGCGAATCTGGTGTTAAAGTCATGTATCCAAGATGGGGAATGTGATGTAAACAAGTAAGGTTGTGGCAGCTCAGGTTAAGATGTCAAAAGGGGTAGACTCATGAAGCATAACTATTCCCCAGGTTTTGCTATCAGTCACGAAGAGCATACCAGGCCGGTACCTGCGAGAGCTGCTGGAAGTGCTGCTTGTTCAATGATACATTTCAAAAGTGCCCTGACAGGTATGCAGTGCTGCAAACTAGTTCGAGGAGCTGCCCAATACCTGCACACAGTATTGACTCTCATGTTGTGATGCAGCTGCAATTGCCAGGCAGGGAAAGAATGCGAATCCCATGGGAGCTGTGGCCAGGGTATGTTCTGCTCCAAGAACTATGAAGCAGATGCTCCATCGTGCCAGGTGAGCTAAACAGTTCATGCCCTCTTGACAAAAGGGTGGCAAGAAGGCTTAGGTTGCCAAGTGGACTATGTCTTCTTGCTTCACGCTCCAGACAGCATCCAGTATTGTTGCTGGCAGGTGGTGCTGATGCAGAAAGCTGAATGCTGTCTTGTCAGGGACGGCATTTGGCGGCTTCCAGGGCAAGTGCACAACACAACACCCTCTTCTCACAGCACCGTTTCCCCCCAAATTGGTCGGAAACCAAGCGCATGTCTTCTGTTTGGTGCAGCCTTGTACAGGTTGTCTATTGGACAGCACCAGTGTGGATGGTTCCTGCCTCAGCGCATGTCCTTCAGGAGCCCTTTCCAGTGGCAGCGCCAAGTATAGCCAAGAGCGGGAATATCTGTATCTGAATTTTTCAGCAGTGGAGCTGTTTGAGTCGGTAAGTGGCTACAGCAGAACAGCAAGAGGAGTTGGCCATACACCACCCAGAAAAGTACTACTTCCTTCTTGATGCAGAGCATTAACCAGCCAGGATTTGGGTGCCAAGTCGCTTTGACACGATAAGAGCAGGCATGGGCACATTCAAAAAGACACAAGCATACGGCGGACGCTTGTGGATATGCAATCATGGCCAGAAGTACAGTGTCACAAAAGACTCTGATACCGCATCTTTAAAGTACAGGTCAGGTAAACATCTTTATCAATGCAGCCTAAGACAAAGCAGCCGGAATAGAGAGAGATAACACTCTCATTATGCACTCCTTTGCACAGGGGGCTTGGGACATGTCCACCTTCAAAGACTGGATTGAATATGGCGTTCAGGCAGCCCAAAGGGAGTGGATTGAGGCGCTCCCTGTGGAGTTGCCTCCTGCACGGTTGCAAGCTGCTTTTCAGATATTTGATGAAAACCGAGACAACTTTGTGGACTCATGGGTGAGCTTAAGTCAATCAAGCTTCTGCAGCCTCTATTTGCGATTGCATGCTATAGCCCTTGCAGGGCACTCTGCTCCATACTGCAGTCAGAACCTGCAGCCTTGGCTTGGTGATAGTTGAGCAGTATTGATGCAGTTTCGAGGCCAAAAGCATCAATCTGCTTCATGGAGCTATCAGTCATTATGCATGCCCAATGTTGTGATGGCCCGTTGATGATCAAGACTTGTATGGCACTTGCTAGACCCTATGAGCTATGAGTGATGCTATTGTTGTGACTACTTGGACTGCACAAGCCCAATGCTCTTGCCTGGGACAGAGTGTATAAAGCTGACTCCTGAGAGCTTTGGATGGCATGCAGGAGTGGGTTAAAACATCACTTGTCCAACCAGTGTCTTCTTTTCTGTGCCTTGATGAAAGTGGAAAACTGCCAAAAGTTACATATTCAGGTTAGTGTTATCGAAGTTTGGTCGACACCCTGTGAAGGGCAATGCAAGAAGTACATCATTGCTGAACGTGCTTGCATGCAATCAGAAGTGATGACAACATACCTCTAAACATGAGGTCCAGCAGCTAGGTCAAGCAGGTCCAGCAGCTAGGTCAAGCAGGTCCAGCAGCTAGGTCAAGCAGCTAGGGATTGTGATCTGCTACAGGAACAATGATGTGCTCTGTGTGTTCTCAACTTGGGGCTAAGCTTTGCTTGCTTGCATACACGGCAATGGTATTCCTGTGCATGGGTGCAATTGGGCACGCACGTCACTACCCTATTCAAAGCTTATGTATGTAACCCCACAGGTTGTAGCTGCAGCATGGAGGCCTTCACCAGTACTGGCAGGTGTCCCCGGGGATATAAATGCACCATCCAGGTTTTGAGCGGCCATGGTCCCTTTGCCGGCCGGACATGGATGCGAGAGGCCACAGATACATCTGCAATATGTGTCCCATGTCCAAAAGGCCAGCTCTGTCTGGAGGGAACTGTGCTTAAGGCAAGTGAGGGAAGTGCTATGCTGTATACGGTAACAATGAGCGTGGTTTTGTGCAAGGCACAATGGCAGGCAGAATATGCTGCTGGAGTATGCTTGCAGGATCATGTTCAAATGTACATCCTGAGATGCCTTTGCTTGATAATAAACTTTCTTGTCAACCAGATTGGTACAGTATGGAGACAAATTGACCATGGCATGTCCATCTCACAAGCACCGTTTGTAAGCAGCATTGTTACCATCTGGTGCAGTAACCCCTCTTGTCATTATTTTATACATTAACACGCTATTGACACAGACTGGAGTGGACAACATAAGTGTTGCCAAACGTTTTTGTCTGGGGTGTGTTAAATCATCTGTCATTACTAATGTCTTCTGCAGATAAACACTGCGGCCAATACACTGCTTTGCCCGGAGGGTTACTATTGTCCAACACCTGCAAAAGCCATTCCCTGCGGCTCTGGGAGTTACTGTCCTGCTGGAAGCACAGCGCCAAGCACGTGCGACCTGGCTTCTCTGCCCAAGCTTGGCTGGGCGCAAAACGTCACAGAAACACGGCCGTTGCTGGTGCGCTTGCGCTCAGGAGAAGAGCAGCTAAGAGGGAATTACTGCCCTGCAGGGACCACAACACCCCTCCAGCAGTGCAGGTAGGGATGCTGCAGTCATCTCTCTACACCAAAAATTGTTTGCCCTCGGTGCAACTGCAATGCATCTATATGGAAAGAACTACTTCTGCCGAGCATGATTTTGGGTCCAGGATGGTTTGAGTGCTGGTAAATTTGCATGTTCAGCATACCTCAGCAAACATACATGCCTTTCGCATTCTGCAGGGAAGGCTACTACTGTCCTGAGCCCACTGTGCAGCTGCTGTGCCCTAAGGGCT
Source organism: Pseudopediastrum boryanum (assembly GCA_963556185.1). Taxonomy (NCBI): domain Eukaryota; kingdom Viridiplantae; phylum Chlorophyta; class Chlorophyceae; order Sphaeropleales; family Hydrodictyaceae; genus Pseudopediastrum; species Pseudopediastrum boryanum. Next base: position 3,897,604 of record OY744494.1, read on the forward strand.
ACTACTGTCTGGAAGGCAGCAGCCAACCCAAGCTATGCAAGCTGCTGGCTTCCTGCCCTCCTGGTACTGTTAAGCCACGGTTGTCTTGGTTGGTCCTTGTGCTCCTTCTGTTCTTATGTGGAGCAGTTGGAGCTGTTTGGTGGATATTGACCTCCTGGGAGGGAGCAGGGGCCTGCAACTGCATGGGCAATGGAGTCAGGGATGCTATCAAAGATGGCAGCGATGCCAAGCAGTCAGCCATGAAGGAGCTCCAATCATTACTTGGTAAGTCCAGCACAGCCATGCTTTGCTCGCTCTGATGGTTTTCTATTAATTGCAAGAGTAGTTGGTGTTTCCTGCCAAGGCCCACCTCTTGATGCTTTCTTCGGTAGGTCAGTGTTCTGGCACATGGTACATGACTATATGAGACTTCACATAAGAGGCCATGATCGCGCGTATATACCTTGCATTGGCACTGGCCCCTACTTATGCAGAAAATAAAGATCATTCTTGCCTACATGCTTGTGCTGCAGAGTGGTATGACTCCGGCCCTTTGCACCTAGCTGGCATCAATCTCTCCTCCCTACCTCCAAGGACTTATCCTCCTGCAGCTGATTGTGCGGATACAATCTGCCACTTCACCATTACCGCCTCTCAGCAGCTGGCAGCCTCTGAGACAAGCGCAAATGGCCATCCGCAGCCCCTTACTCATTTCAGGTCAAACCCTCTTTACGCACATGACACATCAGCACCCATGACGTGGGCAGCTGCTCCAGGTTTAAGTTGTGATGGTGGTGCCAGCCATGGCCAGCAGGCGGGCACTGCTCGTGCTCTTGGGGAGGGCCTGGAGGATCCCATGGGATCTCCTGGCTTTCGTGGGCCCCTTGGCATGAGTTCTCATCATGAAGAACAAGAAACAGGGGCCAAGGGGGAGGGCGAACGTGCAGCTGAGAGCTTGAGAGGTCGTCCCTCAGTGGGGCAAGCAGCTGGCCTCGACAACTGGGGTGCCCCATCCAGCAGCGCTGCGCAGCTCGGAGATGTCCGGGTGCCTCCCAAGCTTGCTGGCAGCAAGGAGATGAGCAAGATTGGCAGCAGAGAACTAGAGGAGACAAGCAGCTTTACATCACATCCTGCAGAGCTGGAGAGAGTGCTGTCCCCAGAGGTGCTGGCTGCTAGGGCTAAGCGGGTACTGGCCCACCATCCAGATATGAATATGATAGGTTACCAGCAGGAAGGGGTCCGAGGGTGGGGCCTTGAGCACGGCCATGGCGATCATCATCATCATCATCATCAGCAGCAGCAGCAGCACTATCTCCAACAGCAATGGGAGGACCCTGGCGTGGACGGGTGCATTACTGCTGCTGTTAATCAGCAGCAGGTAGATCTTGCATCCTTAGAGCAGTTGGAAGAGATGACGGCAGCTTATGCAGCCACCATGCAATACAATCGCATGGCGGACATGCAGGCAAGGATTGAGCAACACAAAGCACTGCAGCAGCAGCAGCAGCAGGAGCAGCAGGAGCAGCCACAAGAAGAGCAGGTAATAGGTACATCGTCTCCCTCAGAAGAGTACAAAGTGCAGCCAAGTGATTTAAGCAGGGTATCACTGAAAGGTGCAGCTTATGCGCTCACACGGCTTCAGCCTGCAAATGAATCTTGGATGCAAGCAGATGACAGCCAACAACTGAGCACATTTGCAGGCACACAAGCACCACAGCAGCAACAGCAGCCATGGCAGCATTATGCAACAGATCTGCAGCACGGGCTATCAGCCGATGGGGTTGTATCAGACCACTCTGCAGGCAAGGGCACAGCCAGCAGTAAAGGGAACCTCCTGTCATCGGTAAAGTCAGCGTTCACAATTGCAGCTTCGAATAGCTTTAAAAATCTCAACCGTTTTGCAATTAGGAGGCCAAGGGCAGCAGATGGTGGAGCTCCAGGGCAGATACCAGAGCAGGAGGAGCCTGGAATGGCCACTGAAGATGTTGGTGGCAGCAGCCAAGCCAGTCTCCTCATGAGACGCAACAGGTCTTTGGCATTCCAGGAAGAGCTGTTAACTGTTCAGCGCACAGCAAGGAGCAGAATAGTGGATGACAGTGGCCAGAGCTGGGCGGGCACACAGCAGCAGCAGCAGCAGCAGCAGCAGGGGGTCCACCTGCGCAATGCATCACCACAGCAAAGTGCAGTTGCAGCAGATCCAAGGAGGAGCTGCCATAAAAGCAGCATAGGTATGGAGGATAAAGCAAGGACAGGAGTAAGAAGCAGCGGTGCGGTTGATGGCCGGGGAAGAGTGGAGCCTGTTGTAGCGGTGGAGTTTGACATACAGTACCTGCGCCGATGCAGAGCTGGGAAAGCAGGGACAACCCAGGGTAAAACAAGCTCTTTGGTGTTGGGCCATATGTCTGGCAGCTTTCAGCCGTATACGATGACCTGCTTGCTAGGGCCCAGCGGATGCGGGAAGTCCACACTGTTGGATGTGCTGCGGGGCCATCGCCTACTACAGAAGAAGGACACTCACAAGACCCTGCAGGATCTCAATCAGGTAGGTCATTGCAGGGGTAATTGCACAATGACCAAGGGATCTGGGACTCACAGCAATACATTGCCATGCACATCCCTGTGAGGTTCTGTAAGCGATGGAAGGTCCTAAGGTCCTACCAAGTATTTTCTACTCTAATTCTCTCCAGTTTTGTATGCAGCAAACGAACGTGTGCAGGTCTTTGGCATTGCATGTGTGGTAATGGGCTATGGGGACAGTAACAAGCTCCACAGCACCTCCAAGGTGGCAGGGAGCAACCCAATGTTGACAGACGCGCAGATCACTGTGAACCTGGACGGCTGTAACCTTTCAAGCACGCCGTGACTTTTCAGGCACAATCCTTGGTAACCGGAAGCAATAGCTAGGTCTGTGGCATACTGACCCCTTCTGTGTGGTGCAGGGACAGTGGGAGGGTAAGGGTACCGTGCTGTATGATGGTTTGGATGTGAAAAACACACCGCTGTCCAAGATCACCGGATTCGTCCCTCAAGATGATGTTGTTCATGCAGACTTGACAGTCAGGTATGTGTGGGGCATCTGAAAGCTGGGAAATGGGAAACCGTATTTACCATTCAGGCAACACCAAGTAAGGTGCCACACCAATGTAATGTTAAGCCATATCAGGCTTCTAGAGGCAATACATGGTAGCTGGGGTTTTGCAAATTGCTCACTTGCATCAGGGTCCACCTCCCTTGCTAAGGACAAGAGTACCGATAGCTACTAGAAAGTCATTCTCCTGACTAAGAATCTCAATCAAGGGCTGCACATAAGAGTGGACAGAGACTTTGCTGTGTTGCATAATATGCAAGATACACCCTGCCAGTAGAGTAGTTCATATAGTAAGAAGTTCTTACCCTGCAAGCCTTCCTAACAAGTGTACCCTATTGGGGTACGAGTAGTGCGTCAGTCAAGGATGGTTCCGCCGCCATCAGATGCTGTGAGTGCAGATATTGCATGCATGCTTTTAAGAAAGCACCTTAACATACATGCAGCTAAGGCTTACAGCTCAAGAGCGGTGTTGCGTACATTCAACACTGGAGGATGTTAGACTCCTCCAACGGGAGCCGTTATCTTCTTTTTTGGACAAGATCCTTGCTGGCACTGTGCTGCAGGGAGAATCTGGCATACAGTGCAGCCCTGAAGCTGCCTTGTGGTACCTCAAAAGCCAAGAGGTGCAGCCTGGTAGATCATGCAGTGACCTTGCTAAGCCTCCAGGAAGTCCAGCACAGTGTTGTGGGCTCTGTGGAAAAGAGGGGGATTAGTGGTGGGCAGCGGAAGAGGGTCAACATTGGGGTTGAGATTATGGCCCAACCAAGTGTGCTATTTCTGGATGAGCCCACCAGTGGCCTGGATGCCCATGCATGCATTAGTGTGGTAAGGTGAGCTATCAGAAAGAGACTTCATAAGAGCAGGATGCCAAGACTTCCGTTTCTCCAGAACCGGCCAGGTCATCCAAGGCAATCTCATTGTACTGGCATGCAAACCTGACGCACAACTGCGTATTGCATTTGCATTAGTAAGCACCCAACGACTGCTTAATTATTCAGCCGGCCATGCACATACAGGACCTTGTTTCCAGCACAATACACAGAGCATCCTGTAACTCAGCATCTGCACGCTAAGCCAACACAGCTTGCTTTCAACAGATACAACTGCCCATTTGCTGGTTCAGGGGTCTGCAGTCCATCTCAAGCCTTGGCATGACAGTAGTAGCTGTGCTCCACCAGCCTCGGTACAGCCTCTTCCGCATGTTCCACCAGTGCCTGGCCCTTAGCTCAGGCCACCAGCTCGTGTTCGTAGGCAACCCACAGCTGGCAGCACCCTACTTTGAAACCTTGGGCTTCCAACGGCTACCTGCAGAGAACCCTGCAGACTGGCTGATGGATATCGTGGGGGGCACAGCTGTGAGGGAAGGACCTGATGGGCACTTGGGGCTGGACTTGCACAGTAGTCTTGATGGATACTGGCTGGAGGAGACCTGGCGGGATGTGGGACAAGCCTGGGTCCAAGAGGTAAATGCACAAGAGTCAGCCTCGATGATTGGTTTTATCTTTGGCTGTCATTGTTGCAAGCACCACACAAGAGGTATACTAACATTAAGCAGTATCGGACAGCATGGGCAAAGTAAGGGGACTGATAGATCAGAGGCAAAAAGCCAATCATGCTGCAGTGCAGGGGTAGGATTGCATTTCACCTGTTGGTACCTTGCTTCATTTTGAAATGGTTAATTGCTGGAGCCTGTACTGATGCCATCTTGAAGCATGCTGTTCTGGTGTTGGAACACAATGGTGAACTGAAAGCCTGTCTTGTTGTTTCTGACATATCCCTGTCCAGGCCACTATGTTGAACGGCAGCCACCTGCAGCTTGGCAGCTTGCCTGCCATCCATCTCTCGGCTGCCACCATGCAGCAGCTGGTAGTAGGGCTTTCAACCGTCCTACCAGACTCCAAGCAGATTTGCAGCTTTGAAGCTATGAAGGAGCTGCTCGCCAGCCACAGCGCCTGGGGCGCCTTTGGGTTAGAGGCTTTTGATGTGGGGCAGTTGTTAGAGTGCTTGGGGCTGGGGCTGCAGAGGTCAATAACAGCAAGGACGGTGGAGCTGGCCTTGGTATCTAGCACAGGGGCTTTTGCAGTGGAGGGTGAGGCTGACTTGATCCTGCCCACCTGGGCACCTCAGGAACGGCAGTGGAAGAGGCAGCAGCGGCAGCAGCAAAGCAAGCAGCAGGGCAAGGCTGTGGCAGGGGCCCAGAAACAGCTGCAGCAGCAAGTGCCAGGTTTGAGAGACCTAGTGGGCAGGACGGGCGGGACCTTAAAGCAGCAATGCAAACGGGCCTTGCAGAGGTGCCCTAGCAGTCCATGTCTAGGTAAGCGAGTGCATTCAGGGAAGCAGCAGCAGATATACATGCAGCAGCTTCCGCTTCCTTCTAGCAGCCTGAGACCCATCGATCTAGCTGGCATAGTTGGAAAGGCTGCCCAAACCAAAAGCGGTAGGCAGCAGGGCGACGGCAATATAAGCAGCAAGTCTTCTCCGTCCACGCCACGCAAGCGGCAGACGCCTCTCTCGCACATGACGGAGAGCTTGAAGAAGAGCACAAGAACTCAACCGCTGAGAGGCTTGCAGGCGCACACCTGCCACACCAGTCAACCGGAGTCATCTTGTCCTGGCAGTGCTACTTCACAGGGTGTGGGTGTCAGAGCTCCCAGTCACTTGTCGGCAAGGTGTGCACGGCAACTGGGGTTGACTCAACAGTATCCATCTATCATGCAACCCCTGTAATGCATTCTGAAGGCATCTTGAATGTGCCAGGTAGATTGCTCTGCAGGTTAAAGAAGAAAAGAACTCGCCTGCATGCATTGTTCCAGGTGGACAGTTATGCTTGCAGTTGGATTGCAGGATCTAATGAGTAATACAAATGCATAGCAAGGAAGGGCCACAAGATCAAGGCCAAGGACCCTGAAATGCTGCTTGGTGTTTGATTCACCACAGGCTTGAGGAGTCTTTTGGCAGCACTGTGACAAGTAGCTACTCTCCTCTGGTTGAGAGCCCCTGCCAAGAGCCGTGGTGCGGGCCCGGGCAGCACGCCTTGCGCCCATACTCTGTGGGAACCTGCCACTTGGACAGCACTGTTGCTAACCAGCCTTGGTGGCCTGCAGCTCAGCCCGAGCCGTTCAATGGACGTGCAATGCAGAGATGTGCTTCTTGGCCACTTTTGAAGGTACGCAAGAGCTGAGTGGTGGTGTTCTCCAGGTGGAATCTTGAAGTACAATTGCAGCCTCACATGCCTTTTTGCAATGACGCGTGCATTGCAGACCAGATCCTCCTCTGACTGGATGATCAGACTATGTAGGGCCTTCTTACCTAGTCTCCAAGTGTGCATGTCGTTACGCACCCCAGCCCTCTGTATATTGCCCTCTCCCCCAAGTAACAAGTAAGAAGTGGATCATGGGCCCTGGCATGAGCTCTACTGCAACATCAGGAGTACACCCAAGGACCGAGGTGGTCCTGATTAGCATGCTGCCAATCTGCTAATCACTGATTGCGAGGATTGTTGTACCTGAAAACAGAATGTGTGGCTCATGCTGATAGTTATGCATCTTCTTTTAGGAGCCGGAGAGTTACAGTGGTGTTGGCATCCTGGAAGAAGGGTCCGCCAGAGTTGTGTCCAGGTGCCTGTCGCCTCTAGGAGGACTCCAAGAGCGGCACATTGGTTCTCGGATGCTGTCCAGCAGCAGCATAGGCAGCAGCACCAACACAGTCAGCCTAAATGGGCAGTGCGGCAGGGGTGTTTTGGGTGAGATTTATTCTGATATGTGGCAGGATCAAAACAGTGATTCATGGGAGCATGAGAAAAGCAACAAACCTTGCCCCTTCTCTCCATCAGGTATGCCAGGAGGACTTGCAAGTCCTAGCAGGAGACTCGCTCTGGGTTTCAGGGGTGGTAGTGTGCATGGCCGTGCTGCATCAGCCACAGCAGCAGCAGCAGCAGCAGCAGCAGCAGGAGGAGGACTAGCTGCTAAGGCTGAAGGTATCCCATGGTCAGCTTTGCCTGAAGGCAGCTGCAGCAGCAAAGCAAGTAGCTTGATTGGTGAGGGTCAAAATAGGGGTCCAGGTATTCACAAGCCTCTGCCTGACAGGTTTCTTCGGGCATTGGCAGGGGCAGCAGCATCAGCCACTCACATGGTTGGCGGGATCATGTCTGGGTCATTGGTGGGTGTAGTCAAAACAGAAGACCTTCAGCAGCTCCGCAAAGATCATGCTGCAAGAGCTGCAAAGGAGAAGAGGAAGCAGGTGAGCTGTTTGCACAACACCAGCCTGCAGGGAGACTTTCCTAATGTAGTTGGTAGTTGCAGAGCATCTGCTACATCACAGACTAGGCAGGCCTTATGCTGAACTGCCCCATGTAAGCATGCCAGGAACAGCAGCGGCGTATATCTACACCTTGCCTGTTTGATTGCTTACGTGATGGAAGGCAGACTTAAAAGCAGCCAGGCTCGTTTTTCCAATGACAACACCACCACAAGCCATGGCTGCTCTCAGCTGCCATAAGCGCCAAATGAACCTTCCATCCGTGTTATATGTTCAGGTGGTGCTAATGTACGCCAAGGCCCGCAAGGCACCTAGCACATGGCAGCAGCTGCTGCATCTAGTGCAACGTTGCTGCTTGAAGCAAAGGCGTGCCTGGACCTGGAGCTGGCCACCACCTCCGCTAATAGACCTGCTGCTGGTGGTGGGGGCTGGCCTGAGTGTCGGGGGCATCCACTCTGGACCCTATGGCATTGACAACGTACCACAGCAGGTATGACACAGCTCTGATGAAGGGAATGAGAGACTGTTGCCACTGCTGGCTAGAGTTTCAATTCTGACTTGTTTAGAAGTAAGTTGGATATTGCAATCTGCAAGCTACCAGTCAAACATGGCGGCATGTGCTTTGCCCCAGGTTGATCACTGTTTTAAACTTACTGCTGATCCAGCTAATTGTACTGTGAAAGAGATTCAAACCATATGGCTACAAGAGGGCTTCAACGGCTTCTCAGAGTCCTGATAGATGTTCCAGCCTAAGTTCCCTATGCTGCATTGTACCTTTGACAGGTGGTACTCTCCATGACGACATTGGGCGTGCTTGCAATGGTGATTCACCTGCGCACCTTCAACAACAACCGGTGCTTAATGCTGCGGGAGGTTAGCAGTGGTGTGAAGCTTGCTCCAATGTACATAGCTCAGGTAAGAATGCTTGCTTGGTGATATTGAAGAGCTGTCTGCGCTGATGAAGCAGGGGCTTTAACACTCAGTGTAAGTGGATGGTTGCAAGAAACGTGGCTGCAAATTTGTCACTTCTTCTAGGTACCTACCATGCAACTACTCTTACTAGGCATGGCCTTTTAGTAGACTAACAGTCCTCTTCAAGTCGCCTTCTGTATGTTTTAGAACAGACGCATTGGTACCTAAACCAAGCTGTGCTGGCTGACAGGAAAACGTCAGTAGCGAGCTAACCAAAGTGATACGAAGTGTGTTGTCTTCTTGCAGGTCCTAGTGGACATGCTGTGGGTGGTGCTAGTGCCACTAGTGTTTCTGGCAATGTACTTCTACATTGCACTGCCAGAGATGAGCTTCAGTATCTTTTATGCTGCCGCATTCGGCATCACCTGGTGGCTGAGTGGCTTGGCGTATGTGGTGGCTGCGGTCATGCCTGTGAGGTCAACCTGGGTTACAGGTACGACCTGTTACCTTGACTGTCCGACAAACATTTGATAGCTGAATACAGCATGCCCTTCGGTCGTTGATTATGCTGCCGTTTAACACGGCTGGTGTTTATTGCAGTTGGGCAATGTTCCCTAGCTCTTGCAGTCTGTCATGGCTTGTGAGTGACACGGCAAGCATTATTAATGAATCATTACATGCCATGCTGCTCTGCTGTCAGTTGATTCAATCATAGGCCCTCACTAAGTAGGCCGACTTCCTTAATTGTAAGCCACAAATGGTGTGTGCGTAGATGTAACCATCTAACCAATCATAGGCATGGCTTTCTACATAGCACAGCAAGAGAGAGCTTGGACTTTATGGGTTGAAGACAGCAATCCTTTGCTGCATGACGCTCCCTACTTGCCAGGCAAGTGTGCACTGCAGCCATCAGCACAGACTCAAGCAGTCGTCACTGAGCATCAACTACTTGCTTTGTGCAGGCGTCTTCCTGGCCCTGGTCTTTGGGGCTTTCCTTAACGGCACCAGCCCCAGCATCGCCGATTCACATGCAGGCTCGGGGAGCAGAGCTCTAGCAACAGCTTTGAGTACCAGTTACAACCGCTGGAGCTTAGAGGCCCTGGTACTGTCAGAGTACAAGCAATGGGGTCAGGACAAGCAGACCCTGATCATTGCAACAGCAAGACATTTAGGGTTGTGCCGCCTGGACATTCTGTTGCCAGATGATGGTGATGGGGTCTTGAGTGAGAGGGAGGCCCTGGCATACTTAAGGATGCAGGAGGCGTGGGATGATACATTCTGTGATCCCGCTCGCAACTGGGCACTGGGAATGCTGGTGGTAGGGGGGTTGGTCCTGAGAGTGGGAGCTTTCTTGGTGTTAATGGTGACTCACAAGCTGAGCTACTGGCAGAGCCACTAATGTTTGAGCATCAAAGGGGCGTGTGTTGCAGGTCAAAGGGTTTACACGCAGCTTCATTCAGCAGTAGAAGAAAGTGAAGGTGCTGGTGTATGGGGTTTCTGGTGCTATGTAAGGCTAGAAAGCCATGGTTCTGAAGAGCGGGTGGTACCGTACTACCAAAATCATGGAAGTTGATCCTGGGGGGGTTGCAGCATTGTGGTTTCTGCTTAGCATGTGTTTGAGGAAGTGGCTCTAGCAGATACCATTCGATGAAGGAGGTATGGTGCCTGAGGAGGCATGGGGGCTAGCTGGCAGGGATCAAGGGGGCATTGACCTAGGGCAGAGGCCAGCCAAGGTGACTACTGGGCTCAGCCCCTACGCACGGCCCTGCCTGTCTTGTTGAAGCTATGCACACAACTAACTTTAACAGCCTCTACACACGGTCCTGCCTGTCTTGTTGAAGTTATGCACACTGACAGCTAACTTGAACAAGACACAAGGCTGCCTGGCTTGGAATGACCCAGGTCTCTGACAGCTTTCTTAAGCCAAAGCATGGTCTGAGAGCGCTTTTTTTGGATTTTCCCAAAATGCAATGCTGTGCGGCATGAGCAAACTGTCATGACGCGGTCTCCTTGACGTGGGCTGGTCTCTGTATCGAGCTGTGCTTCTACAGGTTCTGTGATGTTTTGGGCAGTGTTCCTGAGCATGCATAGATGCCAGGACTGACTGGGTTGTGACTGCAGGGATTGGGAGACAGCACTGATGCTCTTGGGGTGCCAAGTATGGACTTTAATGGGCAGCTTGACAGCAGCCATGGGAAAGGTATGTATGTGCTGCTTGGCAGCTCACAAAGTCTGGCCGTAGTATTGCAAAGCCCCCAAAGGAAATCGAGTCGTAGCAGAATCCCTATAAAACAATAAGTCCATCAGTTCCTGGTTGCAAGCTTGTGCACATGCTATTAGACCTTTTAAGAGGATGCCACAATTTTTTAGTGGCTGAGGTTGAGTTGAATGAATGTACAGGATAGGCTGTCTTGTGAACTGGCTTGCAAACGGATTAGAGAGTGGTTCATGTTTCTTGGCAGCACCAGCAGGAGAAGACACATCAGTGCCGCCACCCGTGTATCTTTTTTGGAAAGCAGTGACCTTGTATTTTTCCTTTAAGGTGGGTGGAAGACATGTGCACACTGTTCAAAGCTATTAAGTGTTGGCGTGTTGCACTCTATCCTTTTAGCAGGTATGGGAATGCAACAACTTGCAGACACAACAGAGGACCTTCACGTTTCTGGATGCCTTTGTTTGTGTGTTTATACTTTCTGGCCACCTGAGACAGGATCATGGTGAAATCCCTCAAGCATTATACAGTCACCAGTATCCAGGGGCTGGAGGCTCTTGTGAACCCACAAACAATGTTTTTGTGCTATGTCATTGTACAGATCCTTTGGGCTTGGCCTGTGCTAGCCCAAAGACGAGCAGGATGAGGCTGCTCCAGGAAACCTACACTCATGGCTATGTGTGGGGTTTGTACTTTTGGTTTAGTTTGGTGGGTTGTGCCAGGGCAAAACATAGGTCCCTCGACAGCCAATCTGTTCTGTCAGCAGGTGTGGACTCATGCGGGCCAGTTCTGCAGTTTGGCATGCTATAATATAGAATGGGTATGGCTCTTGCAAGAAAAGGTGGATGCTGCTGGAGGTTGCATGGAGAAGCATTCAGGTTGTACAGGCAGGATGGTGTTGCTCAGGTAGGCAAGGTTGAAGTCGCCACTAAGATCTGCAGGCCAAGTGTTCTAGACAGACATTGTCAGCCACAGCTGCTGAAGCCTTACTCCTTTGATAGTGCGGGCCGACGCTCTGTCCGGCACAACAGGCTGTTTTGTTGGTATGTGCTCATGTTCAGGGACTCTGCTTTGCTGCCTGATGTTGTGGTGACGAGACTATGCTATTACCAGCTGACTACCAACTAGCCCAGAAGGGCATCCTATGGGAGCCAATGAAAGCTCATAGGGCCATCCACTTTTAGACAGCAGTCGCCCCACCAATTTACACATGTTGTAACATACAACGACTGCGGCAGTGACAAGACTGAACCAGAGCACACCACTAAAGGAACCGTTTTTCCATAGCTAGCTGTGGCCTGTCACCATGGCTGTGTCACTGCATACCTGCATCTGTCAAATGAAGCCAGATCACATGCAAAACCTGTCAATTGATTCAATTCCCTGATAGGTCTGCAATGTCATCATTAGACTCGGTTGCTTTGTCATCGTCTACATTGCGGAAGAGCTCCGCCATCTCATTGTGCAAGTCCAACTTTGCAGACATCATGACCATCAACTCCTCTTTGGCCACCTGTGAAGATCAACAAGCAGCAAGAATGTCCTTCGTTCCAATGATCAAACACTCGCTCGAAACAAATTCCTTGACCTGCTTAAGAAAGCGGTTATAAGCTTTTCACTCATGCGCTGCACTGTTGCTCTGCTGCCGCCAGCCTTGATTGTCCTTGGCCTTGGACTAACCCTTGCTTATCTGTTGTAAACCCGCCAAGTCATATCTGGTGGTACAAAGCTGGTCTAAGCAGCTGTTTACAAGTCATCTCAAGCCAATGGGTAAGGCAGTAAACAGCTGTGAAAATACCAAGCTACCATCACAGCAATCCTCTGCATACAGTAGGTTTACCGTACAGAGGCCATGGAGGGTTGAATAGGGTTGCTACATGCAAGTCGAATTATACGAAGCTCTTCTCATACCTTCAACTGGGCATTGACAGCAGCCAGCTCATCGTCCAGCTCAGTTAATGTCATGTCCTCTACCTCCTTGTCTGCTGGACTGGCATCATCTGCTTCCTTTTCTGCCAGTGGTACAGCTGGTTGGTCGTCTCCAGTAGGGGCGTCTTCCTCCAGTGGCTGAAGCATGGAAAGCTGCAGCCGCATGCGTTCTAACTCTGCATACATGGACAGTCTCCAGGCTTCCTCCTGCAGGTCTTCCAACTACAGGAAAATGGACCCGATGATATTGTCTATGGCAAAGGAAATACCTAGTGTCTGATAAGATGGGAAATATGAGTTACCTCCTCATCACACTCCGCTTTTAAAGCATCTATGTCGCGAGTAGCTTCTGTGTTGAAGCGCAGGTAATCTGCCACCTCCTTCTGGGTCTTCATGGCGTTATCAATGATTTCTGCAGCCTCGCCGTTCCAGAGCTGATCTTTAGGCTCTTGCAGCATGGTGATAAGTGGCGTGCTCCCAGCATGGGGGCCTGTGTTGTCAAGGGTGGATGCTGGCAGAGGACCTTGTCGGCCTGCCATCAAAGCTCAAGTGTTGGGACAATAAGGAGCACAGGCTCGAGGGCAGCTTGTTGCAAAGCTTTATGACCTCGATTAGGCTATGACAGCTATAAAGACTGGCTGGTTTCTGCAGTACTTCTTTGGTAGAAGGGGCCCTAGGAGATGCACCGACAATTTGCCAGTCAAGGGATCAAAGGAGAGATGTAAGAACAGCAGACCTGGTGGACATAGTATAGTATAAGCAACGTTACGCAAGTGAACTAACCCTGTTAGGTCGCTCGCGGTCCCGGTTCAATCTCACGTCAAAGGGCACGGTCACTGTAGTCACTCAGTGTCACCCGAAAAACCCGAACCACAAGCTGCCATGGCTGCTATGCAAATGCTGTTTGCGGTGGGCTTGCCCACACATGTCAGTTCTCTCGATGGGTCAAGCGTGCCATGACGAGGTGAGTAGCGTTGCTGCGTTTTGAAATAACGGGACACGCTACATGTGGTGTCGTCCAAACCTGTTTTGAGCACGAACGTGGCTATCTCTTTTAACATGCAATCATAAGAGAGGAAGGGAGTGGTAACGAAACAGTAGATGCATGGAATGAATTGGAAGAAAGGGGACCTGGCACTGGCAGCATGAAACCGCACAGGCTGCCGGCTTCTGTGGACGGCAAGCCAGCAACCTGCACTACAAGCGGATGGTACGTGAGCGCATCACAGAGCGCATGCTGGCAGAGTTTTGGATCCTGTATAGCATGCCAATGCTGACCTTCCTCTGGCACGTCCGCCGCTCTTCTGTAGGCTTCCTGCAAGTCAACCCAGCCGTTTTGGCAAGAGCGTCATTAGGAGCAGCCCCTATTACTATCCACAGCAAAATCCACTCCATGAATTGTTGGGACCGAGGTCGAGCACAGCTGCTTACCCCCAAGTACCTCTTCACCGAACACAGGACTGGTCCAGACAGGGGAATCTCACCCACGCTCCACATGCGCCGCACGATTCAACAGAAGCAGCAGCAGTAGCAGCAAGGCGACGCTGGCAAAGCAGCAGTGAGGTCATCCCCTTATGCCAGGGAACCTCTGCTTTCTTAACTCAGCAAGATGGCAACAGCAGCTCCCCACAATGGGGCCCCTTGTATGGGGGTCACGAAGGAGCCAGCAAGCTGGCAACACTGTACCCAACTAGAATAAACCTGTCTGAGCAGTTTGTACTGCCTCTACAGGAACAGCAGGGACAGCAGCTGCAGTATAGTGGGAGGGTGGAAGGGCTTCCAGCAGACCTGCACCACACACAGCCATCGCATGAGTCAAATGGATCTGAGGATCGCCTGCGACCTGTTCAGCAGCATCGCACGCAGAAGCAGGAGAAGCATCACAAAATGCGGAAGCAGAGGCCTCAGCAGGAGCAGCATCAGTGGCAGGTGCAGCAGGAACAGCAGCAGCAACAGCAGCAGCAACAGCGGCAGCAACAGCGGCAGGGGCAGCATGGAACTGAGCACCCCGGCTTTGCACGGAAAGCCTCAGCAGCTAAGCCTCCTGCCTCTGCTATCTCTCCATTTGCTGCTGCTGCTGCTGGCCCTGGTGCAGTCCATAACTGGGCCTCAGGTACAGCCACAGCAGCAGGCCTGCCCTCATCTTCTGACGCAACAGCTGCTGCTGCTGCTCTGGCCCTGGCAGCTGCATATGCCAGCAGAAGCAGAACTATCCCCTTTGCGCTAATGGAGCAAGTCAGAGCAGTCAGAGGGTTAGGCGATGTGCAGCAGCTTTTACAGCAGCACCCGCAAACGTCTTGGACTGCTGAGAGCATAGGGCTGCTGTGGTGCAAGTTGGTGGATTGTCTGAATCAGCAGCAGCAGCAGGCGAAGGAGGGGGGGAGGGGAAGGGGGAGTAGGAGGGGCAAGAGCTCACAGCAGCAGCAGCAGCAGCAGCAGCAGGAGGAGCAGCAACTAGCAGCGGTGCAACCTGGTGATGCTGCGGAGGGGGAAGGTGGCTTAGCACAGGGCAGCAGCAGTCCTATCATCAATAGCAGCAGCAGCAGACTTACTCGCAAAGCAGCCCTTACGGGTGTGGGTAGGGAGGATGGGGGTCGGCGCACTGTTGCATTGCCTAGGTATGAATGCAAACAGCTGGTAGGATTGATTTGCCCGCTTACGGTGCGAGTTCTGCCCAGTATGGCTCCTGAGGCCCTAGCAGCAGTACTGCAGGCCCTGCCTGCTATCAAGGCTCTTGGGTGGCAGCAGCAGCAGCTCAGGCGATTGCAGGAACTGCTGTTGCTGCAGCTGGTGGCGACGGCAGCTGTAGCAACACCAGGGCAGGTGATTAGAAGCATGCAGGGGCTGCTGCTGCTGGAGTGGGGATGTGAGGGGCTGGTGGGGGTGTGGTTGAGGATGTGGGGGGAGCAGGGGGTCATGGGGGATTGCTCAAGGGATGAGGCTGTAGTGCTGCTGCAGCTTCTTGGGAGGTGGCGGCTTCAAGTACAAGAGCATCAGCTGCATGAGGGGCAAGGGGAGTTGCAGCAAGAGCAGCTGTGGGAGCAGCTACAGCAGCAGCAGACCAGGGATCAGCAGGAGGCGCGAGATGACGAGCAGCAGCAACTGCAGGATGTGGACCTACTTTCAAGCGATGTGGAAGAGCCAACACAGCAGAAGCCTCAGCTGCAGGGGCAGGAAGGACAGGCAGCGGGGTCAACAGCAGCACCAGGGGGTAGCAAGGCGGGTCCTGAAGGAGCAGCTGCAGAGAAGCGAGGGAGGGCTAGGGCCGCAGCTGCATCAGCTTCAGGGGCAGCAGCAGGGGCTCTGGGGGGAGCAGCAAGGGCAGCAGTGCGGAATGGCAATGGGTCCTTGGCTCCGCTGGTAGAGGGGCTGTGCAGGTGCATCAGCAGGGACTTAGGAGCAGCAGCAGTGGGAGGGAGTAAAGCATGGGGTAAGCCAGGATCAGGGCTGGGTGCTGTCCCTGCTACTCCGTTGCCCCCTCAGCAGGCAGTTGCTGTGCTGCACAGTCTGGCACTGCTGGGGTATGTACCCAGGCAACACAAGGTGGTGGAGCGGCTGCTGCTGGTGGTGGAGCAGGGGCTGCAGGGCTTGTCAGGGGCACAACTTTGCTGTGTGCTGCTGTCGTTAGAAGCTGTGGGGGTGCAGCCTTGGGCTAGTTGGCAGCAGCGCTGCTGTGCGGTGCTGCAGCAGAGGGTGTTGCAAGGGGGGGTCCCAGGGCCTGTGCTGGTGCAGGTGTTGGCTGGGTGGGAGGGGTGTGGCGGGGGTGAGGAGCTCCTGGGGGCAGTGTGTAGGGGTATAGCTAGCTGCTGGGAGGAGGTGGGGGTGGAGGAGCTGGTGACATTGCCTGTGGTGCTGCTGGGGTTGAGGTACAAACCGGCAAAGTATTGGGTGGAGGGGTATTATGCAGCGGTTGAGAGGCAGTGGGGTGGGGTGTGTGAGGTGGAGGTGGGGCAGTTGGTGGGTATGGTGGTGGGGTGGGGGTGGATGGGGCGGGCAGGGGTGGATGTGAGGTGCTTGGGGAAGGTGGAGGCTGCTATGGTAGCTGGAGCAGTGGCAGCTGTACCAGCAGCTGTGCATGGCACTTCTGGTGATGTAACTAGTGCTGCCAATGCCACCCGTGCTGGCGAGGTTGATGGGAGACAAAAGGTTGTAGGGGCTGGGCAGCAGCAGCAGGAGCATACTGGGCTCAGTATCAAGGAGGCTTGGCCTGCCTACCAGGGCTTTCAGTGCTTGGGTTATGAACCTGGTGAGACCTGGTGCAGCTGCTTCTTAACGGGCATTAGGAAGGACCAGCGGAGGCAGTTCGATACCCGCACGCATGATTTTTGGCAGCAGCAGCGGGAATGTGAGGGAGGAGAGAGTGAGGGATCACAGCAGCAAGAAAAGCAGCTGCAGCAGCCAGAGTTGCGACAGCTCTCTGCAGCGGATCTTGCTGGGAAGCAGGATTTGGTGCAGGTAGACAGGAAGCAGCAGACATCCAATATGTCTGGACACTTAAAGCCTGGAGACAGACTGGACAGAGCCTGTGCAGCTGCAGAATGGCCCAGCAGTGGCAAGCAGTTGCCTATTGTCGCCACTGTGCCTTGTATCCAGAGGCGCCTGCATGTGTTCTGGAATGAACAAGTGCTGCTTGACGTCGTTGTTGTGGCTGATGAGCAAATTGGAAGGGGGCATGGGGTTCCTTTGTTGATGTCGTGAACGTTCTTTTTGGCCATGTGTGTGCCGGGGGTGGTGCGTGAAGGTTTCCTAGGTAGGATTCGGCTGTACCATATACATTGTGTGGAATATAGCTAACTAGCCCTGTCAGTACACAACACGGATCATTGTGTGGCGATTGGACTTCGCTCAACGGGCTTACTTTAGTACAAAGTGACTGCAGGCCCGAATCAGTGAGTCCGATTACAGCGTGAAATTGTAGCCGGCTGGCTGCTACAGTGTGCTTGTGTAGTCAGTTAGCTTGCATTAGCTACGACGGACGTCTCAAACGGATTCCTACAGCCCTTTCAATTCCATTGTTCCACCGCACCGTGCAACTGATGCCTGAGTCGAAAGTGGTCCGACAGCAAGAGCGTCTCGAAAAGTCTGTATCACCCATAAGTGAAACTAACATCTCAATAGTACGAAATGTTTAAGCAAGGAGTAAGCTCGCACGCACAACACCAGTACCGACCAAGTACAACACTAAGACGCACCATCTGATTTGTAATCTGGCCTGTACCCTATGAAACCATACATAACCAAAAGACTGATGTACAAAAGAAGCCCCAATCACCTGATGTACAAAAGACCCAAAGTAACATGCTCATACTTGCGGGGATGAAGCATAGATGCACAGCCACCTCTCAACCCGACCAGGTTTGTCTCATCCCGGCTTACATGGAGGAGGCGAGCAGCCACCTTCACATCCCCAGGACCAACAGATCTACAAATGAGATGCCATGCAAATAGTTTCACACATGCCTTTATTCTTGCCAGTGCAGAAGGTGCATCTAACCCTGTCAAGACTTCTCCCGGGTGCAGCTGAAGATGCAGATCTGGCCATATGGCATGAACGGCAGTCCACAAAAATGAAAATTGCAGCGTGATACAACCTCAAAGACCAGCATTGGATATGCGGTTTGTACATGAACCAGTGCCTCCAGGTCGCACCCTGGAGCTGCTGGATTACAGCCCTAACAGAAGGTTAGGATGCAGAGCTGTGCACATGGCTAGTTTGGTCGCGGGGCTTGTAAAGCAGAGCAAAGCCCCACCCACTCGTGCACCATGTCTCTACTAGTTATCAAAATGCCCATAGAGACCACATTTTCACAGCTGCTACCAAACACATGCACCCACGAGCCCTCCCAGTCTATCTAGAAACACCTCATGCAGTGGTTTAACATCATGCCCTGTAGTCTCCATGCGGACATGATGCAAAAAGCAATTATGCACACATAAGGAAAGAACAAATCATCCTGCCAGGCATGCTTCTGCCTGAGGACCCAGGCCAAGCTCGCCACTGCGGCAAGCAATTCAACGGCCTGGCAAAACAACAGGTTGAATTCAGCCATCCAAGTTCCCACACATTCCCAGGAATCAGAGCCTCAGCCGTTACCTCTACCCTCCATGTGCCATAGAGCCCATGAACATCGCCAAGGTGCCCTTATGCCTCACTATGGCCCCTAGAGAAGTTGGACATCAACTGTGCCGGCGGTAAATGGCTGTAAAATCTGCACTGCCTGATCCTATCTCAGCATGTGCTTGATGGACCAGCACCTTACCATTATCATCCAAATACAGAGTATCATGTGCAGCACCTGCTAAGGGGTTATCCCATGTAGCTTGCAGGTGCACCTGTCCCTCTTCGGCCCGCAGCAGAGACCCCTTCTGCGTGCCTGAGCGCATATCTCGCCGCTTCTGCAGCCCTGGGGTACCATCTAACGGGAAGCGCTCCACCACGTTGAACCAGGGTAGAGCGCACAGCTGCTTGAGGATGAGCTCGTCACTAGTGAGTGTGACCTCCAGGCCACGCATGAGGCAGGCAGCTCTACGCAAGACCCTCGGGACACCAAAAAGCTGGAAGAAGGGCTCCAGTGTGCCACTGGCCTTGAAGTCCTGAGGAGACATGGGGTAGGGGGACAAAAGGCAGACGAGTCAGCAGGCGGCACAGGAAATGGCCTACTGAACAGAGGACTGCAGACAAACAAACAATATGAAAGAACCCGTAGGGTGGGGCCTGATGGTATACTCCGTGCAGCAAGCTTCAAGTGGCAAGCATGGTGCAGCACAACTTGGTAGAGCACAGGCATGGACCCACTCCTGAATACAAAAGCCACGACCACAGCCACATATTGTTTCTGAAGAGCCAACAGAATTTCCAATATGAGGTCGTCATGTGCAGACATGTGGCTGCTTTGAGCTTCAGGCTGGTGGCCTGCATGTCAGATGTTGCTCACCTTTGCCCATGTACCTGTCACGGCTTGGAGAGTGTCCTTGTCAACCACTCGCTGCTGCAGCTGCGTGCCATTAATGTCTTCCTGACCACTCTGGTGAGAAATGTCCAAAACACAGAGAAAATGTTGTCAAACATGTAGCTATGCTGATGCCGGATGAAGGGCTGGTGATACAGTGCAATTTTGCATATAGGATGCAACACATCTGAATAGTGGGGATATACTAAATGAGTTGTTGGAAGGCAAGCAGGAAACATGATGTAAGAAACAGCATTGCAGCGGAGCAGGCACATGGGGAAGTCTGACAACATCGCTTCAGCTCCAATTGACATGGTCCCAACGCCATTCAACAAAAAAGCATCTGCATGCGTTACCTACACACTGGTATATCACAGCAGGTCATATGCATAAAGAAAGTAAAAGTCACACAGACTGCGACCATACTGTCCTGCGGCCATACTGTCGTTAACAGATAACAGAAGGAATGAAGAAACTTGCTCTAGATGTATCTGAACTGCACCTTGCGAAACCAGGCCACTGTCAGTGATAGCAGCGCTGCGCTGACAGGTGCTAGGACAACTGGCACTACTGCAGCGGGACCAAGCTGGAGAGGGGAAGCCAAGGGATATGCGCCAGCAAGAGCGGTCAGGGACACGCTGACAACGCATGCTACTAGCACTGCTTGCTGCTGCCGCGCCCAAAGGAAGATCCTCCATGGCGTTACGCTGGGTGTCGTTCTGCTGGCGTTGTAGAAGCTGCTGCTGGGCCGTGCTGGGGCGCTGGGCGCGGTATGGGTAACCTCCTCGCGACTGGGCCAACGTACCACTTCGGGCTGGCTAACATGCTTCCTGGGAACTCGAGCTGCCACCACAAGCCCAGCGGCAGCGATCGTTGCGCCAGCAAGACGCGGGAAGACTTGCCACGTCCCTACTGTCATGAACACGAGCCCAGAGCACACACCGCTCCCAGGGTCAATGGCGACACCGAAGGTGCTCTTCTTAAAGAGCAGAAGAGGCTATAGGACCCCCAACCAAGCACACGTGCCAATGACGTCACCAAGACCTGAGCTAACCTCCTTGGACTGGTCCGATGGCACTGGGCGGGAGCAGAGCAGCAACCCCAAGGAATAACCAGCGCCGTGCAAACTTTCCTTTGCCGTATTTCGCCCAGTGGGATCCAAGGAGGAGCACGGGCCGGGATAGCGGATGAAAACAGCGTACTGCCGTACTGCTCCCTCACCCTGGTGTCGAAAGGTCAGCGCCCGGAGCGAAGTCCGTACACGACGTAGCCAGTACAACTCACCACCACCTCAAGTACATTGATAACACGTCGCCAACGCCGGATAAAAAGAGTCGCCACCGGCGCCACTCCTCCGCCACACCTCGAACCCCACTGATCGCCACACGAAACACAACAAGACATGAGGCCTAATACCACTATGACACTCTACAGACGAATGCAAAGTATATTCCCACCATCCAATATGGATTTCACAACAACTCTGGTTATAGGGATGCTGACCCTCGAACTGGCTCACATGCAATTAACCTCCTTGACCTCGCAGATTGCCCTTGCCTCCTCTACAGGAACAATTAGGTCCTGTCCTACTGCTATGCGAGACTCGTTGCCCACATACTGGCTGGCATAAAACTTGCCCAAAACATTGAGCAACCTAGCATTTCCCCTTCATTCCTTGGTTCCAGAAGCAAGCAAATGCAAAGGAAACTGCCAATCAATGGTGCTGCATGTAATGGCCAGCAACAGAATCTGTGGCCCCCCCTCTCCGCAACATCTACTGCAGCATCATCTGAGCTGAGCTAAGCCCAAGGCAGGCTTGGTGATGGCTGACAGGGAGTGTGGCAAGGCCATTCCAACCGACACCACCACCTCTGCATACGGAAACATAACCACAGTGTTTCAAGCAGCAGTGCAAATCCAGCAGCCAATGCCTCCATGGCAACCAATGTTCATTGTCATGGCCCTCTGCATCTCTGATTGCATAGGCAGCATGTAAAAGCTCTCATTTACAACAAAGCATTGAGCAGTATGCCAAGTAATTCTTCCAAGCAGGTTCCAGAAATGGCAAGGATGGCTCCCAGAGCTTCTTTACGCCATACCCAAGAGCAGTACGGGCTTTCTAAAACTCAGAGCCAAGCACAACCCCAAATTTAGTCCACCAGGCACCACCAGACATCCCAGCTAGCTGCATGGCCTGCTTTCCATTCATCACTAGATGCAGCAGTACACCTTTACTCACCTAAGCCTTCTCGTACTGATAGATTTGTGTGTATGATGTCCTTATCTTCTAGCAGGAAAATGTCTCCCACATAGACATGGTTGGTGGGCACATACACACTGTTGAGCCTGAGGTCACCCTCCCGCGTCTGCAAGTACAGAAGACCAGTTCAAAACCAAAACGTGTGCAGCTGCATGCCCTCGGCGCTGCAAGTGCATTCCTCACAATGCATTGTTCAAGCTTTCAAATCTAGTTTAACACAGAGAGCAAATCGCATGCAGGAATGATGATGTCATTCATGAGCCTCAGACGCCACTGCTCCCATGCCATCGTCATGCCACTCCTGTTTGCTATGGCATCTCACAAAATGTAGTATTAACGCTTGAACCCAGTGCTGGTTCTCCACACTGCCATTCTGTTGACATGGCATGATTGATGCATTCCTGAGCCGACAGTAACATGACAGCATTCCTAGCAGAACAAGGAGTTGCCTCAGCAAGAAAAACAGCAACAAAGCTGCAGATCCAAAGCAACTCTTGAAGTGCAAGCTGTAGCCCACCCTATGTGGCCAAAAAAGCAACAATGTATTGCCTACCCCAACAGGTGCCCTGCAAGGTACTCAAGCTAAGGGTTATTTCAACTGATGTGTGATAGCTTGAAAATAATTGCCGTCCTATCTCCCCCTCACTAGCATCAAAGCACACTCTGCAACGTGGTGCCATGTGGTGCCATGCAAATATGTAAACTGTACCCTTTCAGACACAGCCTCTGCCCCCAATCACCTGCAGCACTGTCTTTCCCGTGATGAAGCCAATGGCAAACTCGCCCTGCCGAGGGTGTCGTATGAGCACACACTCCTGGAAAGCTTGTTTGCCATCCTGGCCATCTGGGTTGAGGGCAGCGCTCACCTGGCAGCAGCATGGTAGCAAGTGGTAGCAATCTTATTCACACACCTGTCACGTTTTGGTACCCATGTTTCCATCCAAGTCCATCAGACAAGCTTTACATGCACACAGATAGATACTTCGACCAGACCCAGGCCATGCATGCTGTACATGTGCTGGCTCCCTGTGGATGCCTTGCATTTAATTACTGTGTGCCTTGCCAGGTACATGGCAGACCAATCCCCAAGCATGTTTGTTCCTCTTTCATACTATAACCCACTGTTGCTGCTCGCCGGGCTCGCACCTGTTTAGAAGCACTGTAGATGTGTTTGACCAGTGGCAGGCGCTTGATGATCCACTCCCCAAAGGACAACATCCAGCTACCCAGCCAGGAGGAAAAGAAGACACCTGCAAGAGGGAACAAGCCAAGGAGCATCAATAACACAGCACGGCCTGCATGCCACGGCTTGCATGGCACCACATGGCATTATACGGCTTTGTAGCCCAACTCAGCTGCTACTTCACCGTGAGAAGGTGTTTTAAGGCTCCACTAGGTCACTGTGCTGCTCACAACCACAGCCTCCTGGAAATGCCTAAAGTTTGGCAAACTAAATACCCTGTTCTCGTTCTGCTGTACAGGGTCCTCTGTCTGGTAGCAGGCTTTTTGCTGCCCATGATAGGATCTGCTTTGATAGCCTAGAAAGATGTTGCGAAATGGTCCCAAGAGCAGCAATTGGAGAAATGTTATGAGATGGCCACAAGTGCAGCACCTATGCAGTCAGTTGTGCAGCTGCTCTCATGCAGCTTGTCAGACACCATCTGCAGACTGCATGGGCTGTTAATCCATTTGGCAAACTATTGAAGCTTGCATGCCATCAAGAAGCTGATGTGGCCTGCAGCTCCTGCCATCTTTTATCTGCGTCAAGGCATCCTGAGGTCAATCTCACAGACACTGTTCTGCAGCGTGTTCTTTGCACCACCTTGGTATGGTGTCATGCCCTCATATTGCCCACCAACCTGTCGTTGTGATGAACACCTGCAGGGATACGAATATGTCAACAAGTAGAAGTCAGGAGTTTTGCAGTCAAAGGGTGGCAATAAACTCGGCACAATCAGTCAAGGCAGCACAGACGTATCAAAGGTGGACAGGCCAACACATACTTACCACTGAAGTTATGAAGCCGAGCCCAAAGACGTCAAGACCAAACACCTCCTTGTAGAACGGCTGCAAGCAGGGGACACGGTGGTTAACCCCCAGCTTGGCATTGAAGATACAGAACTGACCTAGAAAGTGCAGGGAGCTTACCGAGAATATGCCATCAAAAAGTTGCAAGAAGCGGTATGTGATATAGAAGGTGGTTACTATCGGCAGCAAAATGGCACTGCATCAGAGGCACACAGGCAGTCAGCTCAAGACAGCTGCTGCAAGCTGAGGCAAGTTGCTACATGGCCTCACCATCCTGTGCCGAATTTTCTACTGAACCAGCTGTGCACGATCGTGTAACACGCCTGCACGAGCACAGGCCCATGTCGGCAGCTGTCACGACAACCCCTTGCTACTTGGAGATAACGCACTTCTCGTGGTGCCTGAGCGACTGCTGCGCGCAACGTCTTGGAGCCTTTTCGTTCTAAGAGCGCCTGCTTCTCCATATCTGCGACTACCGCCTCACGCCCGCTGGTTGATGGACCTGCCTCCATATCGACCGCAGTTCGGTTTGTAAGGCTGGTTTTCCTCTCGATCTTGGCCAGCCCCGGTGGCTTGCCTGACATAGAATGTGTTGAGGATCGTACAGATGGTTCTGATTGTGGTTTGCAGCTTTTCAAGAATACCAGAGAACAAAGGCTGCTATGAAGTCACACCAGACTCAGAACCGGGGACAGCAAGGATCCAACTGGCCGTCTCGCCACTGGGAAGGAACTTAAAAATTACAGACTGCTGAACAGTGTTTATTTGAGGGGTCCATGATCAGTCCGAGGCCCCTGCTTAGGCACAATTGAATGTCGCGTTCAGCTCCTTTTGGCAGTACAGCTGCAGAACAAGAGCTCGTAAGCCCTGGTTCTGGCTTTCAAAATTGGTTCGAATCGCAGCGGTAGGGCCCATTACGTGCAGGCGACCACCTAACAGATCTCGGCGGTATCGTGTCGAAAGAACGATGGACAGCTTTTTCGGGCTGTGTGGTGTCTGGTATCCCTCCAGATGCACTTCAGAAAATCCGGTCTTACGTGACTGTGCATATGTAAAGCAGGGACCTTCCAGCTTGGCAGGGTCGCACTTTGTAGTGAATGTGCATATGTAAAGTTGCCGGCCTTTGATGTCCGTTATACCTCGTTAGACCCATTGTAGAGAAGTAGATCCATACCAGCTGGCGCGACCAGCTCGCGATTTGTGCTCAGCCTAGTGCCATGAAGAAAGGGGGGGCTACACAGAAGAGCATCTCGGCATTCTTCGCTGTCAAGCCAAAGGCCAAGGCCGGAAGCCCAGGCGCGGGAAAGGGGAAGACTAAATCACCAGGTACAGTCCCCCTTCCATGCACATTTCCTCCATGCATGCAATCTCCTGAAGCCTGAAGACGTTCTTCCAGTTTTCTGGTAGCCTGTAACATCTCAGCATTCATCTGCGTTGCCATGCAGCCAAATATCATGCAGCCAAACCAACATTAGGCAAAGAAAATGAAGCTGCGCCTCCCACCCCTGTGGCAGAGACCTCTCCAAAGCCCGATGGGACACCAGCCCCAGCACCATCAGCAGTTGCACCAGCAGCAACTCCAGCAGCACAGCACAGTCCCCTTGCTTCTGCATCAGCTCGTAACATCACGCCAGCAGATGCATCTACCCGGAAAGCTGCAGTTGCAACTCCTCCTGCCGGCAGCAACGCTCCTGCTGACCAGTCAACACCCTTAGCAAAAGCACCAGAAGCAACAGCAGGAGCAGGAGCAACACCAGCGGCAGGGGCTCAGGACCGTAGCGGTGCTGAGCTCGTGGGCTGTACTGTGTCTGTTTACTGGCCCAAGGAAGGCGAGTGGTTTGAGGGCCTGGTGAAGTCCTTCGACGGCGTGAAGCATAAAGGTATGCAACCAAGGGCAGCACCAGGAGCATAATTAGTGGATCCAGAAGTATTCGTCTACAGCAAGGAACAATGTGATAAGTTAGCCTATGGTGGCATCTGGCGCTAGTGGATGACTTCTGTGGAAGCAGCTGCCGTCAGCTTGGCACTGTTGCTGTGTGTTTCTGACAGTATCCAAATGGTGCTATTCAGGTAGGGCAGCATGAGCGCTTCCATGCCTTAAACCTGCATGGTTGAAACCATGGCCAGAGATAGCGATGTCGCTGCATGACCTTTTGGAGAGCCTGAGATGGTCACGATGTTTAGGTTACCTTCTTTGAGAGAAATCTTGATCTGCGCTGATGGGCAGGCAGCATTCTGTCAGATCCATCCTATCAGCAGTTGAGCCTAACCTATGATGGTTCACCTAAGCCTGGGTTCCAAGTCACTTAGCAATTACGGTCTGAACCAGGGTTTGGCCATACGTGTTTGTACATGACACTGCTGTTCCATGGGCAATATTGAGGGACTGATTCAGAGTGCTATTGCACAGAGGTGACTCGCATTATGTGGGTGCTGTGTGGTGCTGCAGTTGTTTATGAAGATGGTGATGTTGAGGATCTGCTCATGGCTGAGGAGCAGTACAAGGTGGTTGACGCTCCCAAGCAGCGTCAGCGCAGGAAGGTGGTCCTGGAGTCATCTGATGAGGAAGAGGAGGAACAGCTGCAGCAGAGGGCAGGAGCAGGGAAGGCCAAGAAGGGCAGGGCTGTGGTGGAGGAGGACGATGAGGATGATAGTGACTTTCAGGGTGAGTTAAGGGAGGTCAGCTTTGTGGGCAAGGGTGGGGGCATGGTCAGGGTAGCAGGGTGTTGCGGGAGATGTGGCTAGCAGATGGGCCCAAGGAAGCAAGATGAGGCCGAGGCGGGGGCAATGTAAGTAAGTGGTTACCAGGTTGGCAGCATGCTATTCAGTCCAAGCGGGATACGAGATGGGCTCCCATGCTGCCAGGTAGTAAGACCACACGCTAGCAACGGTAGCCATTGGAGAATGAGTGGTGTCAGGTAGAGCGGGCAATGGTGCTGACTGCTTTGTGATCTCGAGCATGAGTAAAGGAAGCGCTCGATGAAGCCAAGGGCTTAGCTGTGTTCGGTGTCAAGGCTTTCCACTACTGATCACTCTTGTTGAATGGCATAGTAGCTGTTTGTTGGTGCAATCACCAGGTGCCTGTCATAGTCCTCCAATGCCATTACTGCAATATGGTTAGCTTTGGCAGCAGAATCACCACCTTTGCCCGCTGTGTCATCACTAGCTTTGCCTATTAACAGTTGTGTAAAGGCCCACAATGAAGTCAGCCTTCATGTTCAGTAGCACCTTCAAGCATCTAGCAGAGTAGCCCATATCCAGACAATTACGTGCTGTTCTGCTGCTGTGCAGCTGGTGATGATGCTGCTTCTATGGAGGAAGACTTGGAAGACGATCTGGAGGATGAAGTGGATGATGATGATGAGGAGGGCACTGGCACAGGAAGCAAGCGCAAGAGAGGGACACCCAAGGTATGCTCCAGAACCCAATATAACAACTAATTTGCAAATCCCAGTTTATCAAAAACTGGCAACTCCAATTTAACAAAAACTGGCGACTCCCATGTAGCAAATAATTGGACGTGCTTGTGCAATGGGAACATTTGATCCCATGTCTGATTAGCAGTGCTGTTCAGGGGTAATGGATGCATGTGAGTCTCATCTGCTGTCCCAGCTGGAAAGTGCGCGGTAGATCCGGGATGCAGAAGCAACTTCGTCAGTCTTTCGCATCCTGTGCAGCACTGTAGTTGAGTTGAAACCTTAGCCAGCAAGAACTGATGTCATGGACCTCCTTGTAGTCGTCTGTACTTTAAGATCTACACATTTATGATGCCAGGAATAGGAGCCTTGTCTCAATTGTATGGTGATAGATGGTTGTTGGCTGCTGTGCTATGCAGAACACTTCTTCCCGCAAGAAGGCCCATGTCCCTGCCAGCACCCCTAACCACACCAGCAGCCGCACCCCACCTGGATCAGCTGGCAGGACACCCATGGATATCAACACAGCAGCAGCAGCAGCAGCAGGGAAGGGGAGAAGGCAGGGAGCCAACTCCACACCAGGAGCAGCAGGCAACATTGCAGCATGCACCCCTGGTGGCTTCCCAGGGTTTACCCCACCAGCTGGAGGCTCTGGGCTAGGATCCCTGAGCCCTCAGGGTTTGGCAGGGTTTACTCCACTTGGTGGGGGGAGTACTGATGGCGGGGGTGGAGGCAGGGAGTGTGCTGCTACACCTTACAGCTGTGGTCTCAGTAGTACTCCACTGACTGTGGACAGCAAGGCAAGGAAGGTGCTGCAGGGAGCTCTGGATGTGGCCACACCGGGGACAATAACACCTAAGAGCAGAGGTAAGAGGGGTAGAGTGAAGGTGAAGCAGCATGGAGGGTGGCGCCCTGGGGACAGGACATGCATGTACGATGCATCATGCAATGGCGTGGTTGGAGGGGGTTGAATGCCATCTGTTGGGGTTGGGTGTTTGCAATTCCCATTTGTGGAACCAGCAGGTTCCATGTCGTATGCTCCAAGCACCTTGCTGGGAGTGTGTGTAATACAGAAGGCAGTGACCATGGAAGCTGAAGTCAATGGTTTGAAACAACGGATAGGTCTGCAGCATCAGCATCAGCATGAATGCCAAATTGCATGTACCAACTTTCACAAGATCAGCCAAGCCACGGTATTGTATAATTGCGGTTATATTAGACAGAAGGAAGTGCTCGTCCATGTGCTATATGTAATATTATAACATACAATAAAACCTGTCTAAATGTGTCCAGGTGGCACCCCCTCAGCTCCTCCAGTAGAGATTGTGATGGGGGTGGAGGCACAAGGGGGAGCGGAGGCACAACGCTTTGCTGCACGCATGGCAGAGCGCTTCCCCTTCCTGCACCCAGACAGGTAAGGGAGGGAAGCACGCGGCAGAGAGGGCAGCTGACTGTATGGCCTGCAGGAGGCCTCTGCATAACTTTTATACTAATGTGCAGTTGTGCCTAGGCCAAATGGAGGTGAAAGCAGCATAAGAATGGTTTCCTTTGTCCTGGGGTCATTCCACACTGATACAAGAGCAGAAGCTACCCCCCATGCGGGATCAACAAAGGACTAGGATTACAAATGTAAAAGAGGAAACTTGGGAATTTCTGCTTGCTGCGACGGTCTGCTGTGACTGGACGAGATATCAAGCCGAGATTATGTGAGATGTCACTGCACAACCCTCGGACCGTGCCGCACCTGCCACATCACTCCAACCAGTTATAGTGTGTGTTGAGAGAGATATGTGACTGTGGTGCTGGCGACGTGCAGGATCAAGGATGCATCTGGTCGTCGGCCGGGTCACTCTGACTATGACCCCACCACCCTGTTCATCCCGCCAGACTGGTTCAAGCGTGCCAAGGTCACAGAAGCGCAGCAGCAGTGGTGGACGTTCAAGGCAGCAAACTTCAATAGCGTGCTGCTCTTCAAAGTGGGCAAGTTCTACGAGGTGTGCAGGGAATGCGGGAGGGATCAGTGTGTTGGGGTGTTGAAGGGATGGGCAGGGGAAAGGTGGGAGAGGACCTAACACATGCTGAAGCTGCATTGCGTGCTAATGGGGCTTGCTTGCTTGCTACTGCTGCTCTTGATTGCTTTGTTAGAGGATCACGATTGGGGGAATTGCTGTGGGAGAATGCCTTCTAAGCTAAATACTTGACATTCTGTCCTTGGCTAGACTACTGCTAGAATTGACTGGGTACTCACTTGGATTGCATGCGGGACAGCAGCATACCATAGTTTGTGAGTTCCTTTTCTTGCCACATGTCACCAGCAAAACCCTTTCCAGGTCTTTGCTGCTAGACTCCCCTGCATGGACCGGTTGTTTAGTCCCACTGTTGCTGCTTCTGCTCTATAAAAACACAAAGCAACTACCCATATGTAGTCCAGCTCCTAGCTCTCGCCAGTGGCTTCTAGAGCTTTATTTTTCCCAATCAGCCGCCAGCCCCTCCTTCCTTCCCCTGACCTTGCACTTGAAGTACAGGCAAACCTACTAATCTGCTCC
>OY744494.1:3927380-3960418 GCA_963556185.1 Pseudopediastrum boryanum
ATGCCAGGGCAGGGGGGGGGGGGTGATGTGGCCAAGGGGGCGATGGAAGATAGTGGGGCACATCGGAACTTGAAATTTGGGAAAGGGGCGACCTGGGGCACCGGACAGGAGGGCTTGCTGAGGGTGGGATAGGAAACTGCACTAGATGGGGATGCCAAGAATCCGCCTTATGTCATGGCAGATAAAGGAACTTCAGCGGGTGAATGTGTATGAGGGATTTGGCAGAGACCAAGGTGAGTGAGGTGAGGTGGTTTGTTCCCATTTGTGCCTGTGAAAATACGGGTGTTTAGGATGTCTAGGCAAGTGAAAGTGATGAGATATGGGATTCTTTTGCGTTCAACCTTCTTGGAGTTGTGTAGACGGCTGGATTGAGTAGCTCAGGGCTTCATGTTATTATCCCATTATGAGGTTTCACATGGAAGAGAAAATAGGCAGATCCAGCCATCGACCACTTCATGCATCCCTCTGTATATTGCAATGGTGCATGACATTGACGAATTGGTAACATGTTCTTTCCGTGTTCCTAAAGCAGCAGAACTAGAAAGCCTTCCTATTTTTGTGTTCTCTGCATTGCTTTTGCAGTGGTTGAGATCCTCAGTGCAGATGGTGATGATTCTCCCTTGGTGGGAGCATGTGCTGTGGATGCTGCTGGGGGCCAGGTGCTGCTGGGGGGATGGAGGGATGATGAGGTGAGGGGGGGGGAGAAGGAGGGGAGGGGCTAAGGCTAGGGAGCTGGGCCAAAGGTGAGGGAAGAGAGGGAGAGGAGGGGAGCAAACGGGAGAGGGGACCTGAGGGAAGGAGAAGTGGCAATTCAGCAACAGTGGGGGAGGGGGCAGTGGGCAGAGGACAGGAGAGCTTTGCATCGTTCTGGTAAAAGAGACTACGATTTTCTTTGTGACAATATCCTGGCACATCATTGGGAGATGCTTCTATGCATTCCTTCACCCTGGTATATCCTATTGCATTCTTGCTCAGCTATTTCCATCTGTTTTGATCACTCATGGACCAGCAGCAACTGTCTTTGTGTATCGTTTGCTACATGCACAGTGGCAATGCAGCCGAATTGAACCATTGTCGTGAAGGTCGTTGAAGACCTACCTTGTATAGTGCATGGTGCCTCTGCATTGGTAGAGCATAATAGTGATACATTTGACAGGACATGGACTTTGACATGGGGCTGATTACTATACCGAGACTTCATTTTTCCAATAGGCTAAACTTTATATTCTGATTCTGCCTTTGTTTTCGACGTGTCTTTTCTCCAGGTCCGTCTGCAGTTGCGCACCCAGCTGACCTCCTTACGTCCAGTGGAGTTGGTGTGGGGGCGCGGGGAGATCAGCACCAGCACTGCACGCCTCATGAAGAATGCACTGCACAGTCCTGCAGTGAATGAGGTGGCGGCACTCACTGCTGGGGGGGAGCCAGGGGCTGCTGCTAAGGTGGGGAGGGGGGGGGGCTGCTGGACAAGCAATGGATTATGGCACAAGCTTAGGAGAGAGGAGTAGTGCGCTAGCTTTGGTCTGGACAGGGTTGGGCCTGTTCATGTGAATGAATGGTGGCATTGATGTTCTGGGGGGTTGGAGGGGGGGAGGGCAGGGTTAGGGGGGGGGGCAACATGAGGGGATTGGGAGGCAGTACCGGGGCCTTTCCCTTAAGTGGGTGAGGTGTGGTTCTGTGAGGGTGGAGGAGTGGGGTTTGGGTGGAAGGGGGACCTGGCACAAAGGGAGGGAACGGGGACGGGGCAGGTGGTTTAGCAGATGGTGTAGCAGCTGGTGGTATAGCACCTGTCAGCCAGCAGGAGCACGTAGCAAGCACTAGGTTGAGTAGCTTCTTGCTGTAGCTGGCATAGTTGTGTTGCAGATTATGGGCGAGCATCTGCTTGGTCAAGGGGCGTGTGTATTTAATATTGGTAAGGAGACTGAAATCATTATCGTGCATGTATGTTAGTGTCCTTGATTGCACTTCCAAAACAATGTTGTTTCCGCTGTGCTTTCTGCAGGCTCTGAAATCTAGCAAGCATTTCAACAATGGGGAGAATCTGCCAGAGCTGCTGAAAGAGCTGCTGCAGCAATATGAGCAGCAGGAGGGCGGAGCAGCAGCACAATGCTCAGAAGGAGGGACTGCCATGGAAGTGGACGCGGAGACTGGAGCAGCAGTACCAGGAGCAGCAGCAGGTGGTAGTGGTAATAACAGTGCTGTGGCAGGAGCTGCTCTTCAGGCTTTTGGTGTGATGATGGATTTTCTTGAGAAGAATCTGCTGGCAGAAGCCCTGCTGCCTCATGCCAGATATGAGGGGCTGGGAGAAAGGGTGAGGGGGTAGAGGTGGACAGGCTTAGGCGGATTGCATGTAATCCACATGGTTTCCGTTGAGGCCATATTGATGGAAAGAAAAAACCTACTTGTCAAAAGCAGGTTTGGTCTGTGGTTTTATTAAGCAGGCAGCTTTTTCAGGACCTGGGTCCAGCAAAATATTGAGGTAGATAGCAGAGGCAATACTTTATGGTGATGGTAGTCTCACCTGCTCTCCTTGCATGGCATTGTATCACTTACCGTCTTGAGGCGTGTACAGGATTGGGTTTTTTGGAAGTGCCAAGCTTGCCTAATGTGAAGCCATTTGTGTCTGCTACTAAAGCTGTGAGCCAGGACATGGAAGGGGATCGTGAGGCTCCTTGCTTCGGGGTCAGGTGTTAAAAGCATCAATTACTGGCCACCCAGAGGTCAGGACTCATTGACTTGTTACACCAGCCCCCATTAGACTTGTTAAAACATGTCCCAATGGAACGAGCTACGTGCAGCTTCATTCAGTAAATCGTCCGACTGTGGTCTTCACACAGTCAAGATTCGACCATCCTGTTTTGTTGCGTTTCGTTGTCCAGGTTGCTGCTGCTGGTTATGATGGCCCTGTGGCGATGACCTTGAATGGAGCTGCCCTTGAGAGTTTGGAGGTCCTGGAGAACAGCAGTGGGGGTTCAGCAGGCAGCTTAGCAGCACTACTGGATCATGCCACCACACCCTTTGGAAGGAGGAGGCTCAGGAAGTGGCTCACACGACCACTGTACAGGGTGGAGGATATCAGGAAACGACAGGATGCTGTGGAGGTAAGGGGGAGGGCAGGCAGGGGGGGTGTGTGTGGTAAGGGTAGGGCAGGGGGAGGTATGGCAGGGGGAGGTATGGCAGGGAGGGGAAAATGACAGGATGGTGTCGAGGCGAAGGCGGGGGGCAAGGGGGGAGGAGGGGGGAGGGGCAAGTGACAAGATGCTGTGGAGGTGAGGGGGAGGGGGACGGTAGATGTTGTGGAGGTAGGGGGGGGGGTGAGGGGGAGGGGGGAATGGCATGATGCTGTGGAGGTAAGGGGAAGGGGGGCAGGGGCGAGGCAGGAGGGAGTGGCAGAGGAAACATTAGGGGGCGAGATTTTACTGCGCTCCTCCAAGTGTGTAGATGGCACTTTGTTGATGTAATGGATTGGAAGGTTTGGGTTGATTTCCAGGAAGCTTCAGCTGCTAAGCCTTGTAATCATAATGAGTCATAGGCATACAACATGGGCAGGCAGTTTGCAAGGAGGGGGGGCTGGTGAAAGTGTGGAGAGTGTTTGCTAGAGTGAATGCAAAGCGCAAGGCCGGTAATGAATGCAGATATATGTTTTTGTTGTTTCCCTTGCTGTGCTGCCCTGTGTGTCCAGGAGCTGTTAGGCCCCCTGGCAGATGCCGTGGGTGCTGCTCGCCGTGTGCTGGCCGGGTGTGGTGACCTGGAGCGCACCCTGGCCCGCCTGGCAGCCAGCAGCAGCAGTGAGGGAGGTCTGGGGCGGGAGGCGGCTCATGTGGTGCTGTACGAGGACATGAGCAAGAGGAGGGTTAAGGGCCTGGTCAAGGCAGTTAGGGACATGCAGGCACTGGAGCAGGCTCTCAAGGCATTAGGAGAGGTGAGGTGGTGGGAAGAGTTGGGGGCAGGGTACAGCGGAACAGAGGTGTTTAGCGAAGGGGATGGAAAGGAGGATAAAATGCAAGAGCTAAACCATAGTGCCAAAGGCGTTAGCAAGACCAAATTGTCGTATCTGAATGCCGCTCCCGATAGTTGCCAGCTGGCCAAGCCTCCGACACCACGTCATCTCCACTGAAAAGCAGCCTTGGCGAAGGGGATGTCTCAGGAGGGAGGGAGGGGGGGAGGGAGGGGGGACAGGAGGGCAGGGGGGGGGGAAGAAGATTTTTTAACTAAGAGGGGGGGATGTGTAAAGGAGGAGAAGCTGGAGAAGTGAGGGTGTGGTAAGTTGACGACAGCTCACAGTGAGAACAGATGTGGGGTTGTCAGTTGCGGCTGGGGTGTGGCTGGGGTGTAGGACAGCAGCGGGGCAGCTGGCCAGAGCAGTAATAGGTTTGGTACTATGCTTGTACAGGAGCCCAGTTCAGCAGGGCTGTGGGAGGCTACTGAGTGATCGCGCAGGTGAAATGGCGGTGTTTTGATGTCTCTGAGACTGTGCAACGATAACTCTTTATAGAAAGGCGACACTTGCGAGGAGTGGCCAGAATCGATAACCTGTGTGGTCTGAAACACACCACCTGGGTGTGGCATTGAGTGTACCACGGGTCGCGGGGTATCTCGGTGCCTATTGTTGTACACCAAGGCGCTGTTGTGGTGACTGATAATATAAAAGCTATGCTTGCATAAGTTTGCACCACCATACCCTGTAGATAATGTCCTTCTGAGTGAAGGCATGCAGAGGCTTCGTCAGTCCTGTCCCCTAGAGCTCCCAGACTTGCTCCTCCTGACACTGCAGGCTTCTTCCAGCAGCCGTCTGGTTCAGGGCTCAATGCAAAGTGTTGGGCTGACAAGACTACGTATGGAAGAAATGTTGCTGTCTGAGATCGCATGCCTCTCCCAGATGGCTTGTTACAGGAGGGCTATGTCTTATTCAGATGGTATTTGCAATGCAGAGGCTCGTTGTGTATGAGGTATACTCTGGGCACTTCCGTACATTCTCAAGTCAGCCGTAAGTGACGCAGCGCTCCTGTCCCACTGTATGCTGCAGGCTGCCCCCAGCAGTGATGTGTTGTCAGCGCTGGTGTCAGGGGAGCGCTGGGCGGACATGGGGTCTGCCTTACAGCAGCTTCTGGATGCCACTGACTGGAGTGATGCTGAGGCGCGAGGAAGGGTGGTGCCACACAGGGGGGCGAGTGTGGAGTATGATGCTGCTCAGGATGCAGTCAAGGCAGCAGAGGGGCAACTTAAGGTAGGGGCAAGAACAAAGAAGAGGAACGGTAGGGGACTAGTGAGTTGGGGGGAGGGAGGGAAGAGAGGTTGTTGTAGGAGGGGCAGGGAGGTTAGGATTGAAAGAGCAGCGAGGGAAGAGGGGAGAGAGATGTGGGGATTAGGGTAAAGAGGGCACCTCACGGAAACAGGTGATGAGTGTGAGGTGGCACATTTTGCCACTAAGGCAGCAGCATGGCATTTATACTGAGGGCAGAAGGGGAAGGAGCGGTGGGGTCTGAAACGTTGCCCATTGCAGGAACGGCTAGGGTTGTTACGATTGCTGCCAGGAGCTCCTGTAGGATATGGCAATGGAAAGTGTTCCAAGGGACACTAGGAACGGAAGGACACCATACAGCACAGTAGAATAGGGGCGGATACAGATAGGCAGGCACAGAAAGTGGCAGGATGCACACGGAGCGAGATAGGAATCTAGACAGCAGGACGGTAGTGGAAAAGCAGACAAAGGGATTGCAAAGTGGAGGCAGGGTATACTGTAGTACCTTTTGGGATGCAAGGGAAAATGAGGTGTGTATGGGGGAGGGGCACGGCATGAGGGAAAGGGGAAGCAGCTAGCAAGGTGGAAAGGAGTGACATTTGAAACCTCCTTGAAGTTGGCACCTCATCTGTAGACCCCTTAAGTCACATGTGCTGCCGGGGCGAAACCTATTCTCAAGCTTTCCAGCTCATGAGCAGTGCGCCCAAGCCGCCTGCAGCACTCATTCATATGCTGCTTTGTCCATACCTTGTCACTGGCCTGCAGGAATACCTCTCAGAGGTTCGTCGTGAGCTTGGGTGCAAGGAGATTATCTACGTCAGCCTCAACAAGGAGAGTCACGTGCTAGAGGTCCCAGATACAAAGAAGGTAAGCAGATGCAGCCGCTCATTGACTGCATGAACATAGTTTAGTTTTGGGTGCGGTCGTGTGTATGCCACCCTGGTCCTGATCAAGGTACTACAGGTGACACTTAAACAGCAGAATGAGTGCCGCGTTCTGGCTTGACACAGCTTATCATGTAGTGAAGGAGGTAGCTGGTTGGGATGAGTATCATTGGCCTATGACAAGCATCAGGAATCAGGATCTTTGGTCCGTTAAGGCCTGCATTGTAATACGGGTTACCCCTTCAATCAATTCCAATTGGCTACCAATGCTGGCGAGTGAAATGTCAATTTGCTTATTGTATGGCAGCATTGCATATCCCAAATGCCAGGCCATTCAATGTGATTACTATACGCCGTGGGAGCTTGGAAAGATAGGCAGTAACCTTTCATGCCATCCTAGTTAAATCTAGATTGCAGGCTGGCTCAACTGCGTCATCCCTGTTTTCTTTCCCCAGGTTCCTGGCTCCTACTCCAAGGTTGGTCAGCGCAAGGGTTTCAACCGCTACACCACAGAGGAGCTGCAGGAGCTGGTGGCAGGACTCACGGAGGCACAGCAGCAGCAGGAGGAGGCAGGGGCCGGCATACTGCAGGTGGGACACAGGGGAGGGGCAGGGGGCGGGAGCGGGGGAAGGGGCAGCATATAGGGGCAGGGGTGGGGCAGTGACAGGCATACAGGGGCAGGGGTGGACGAAGGCGCGGGCATACAGAGGCACGGGTGGGGAAGGCAAAGGACGGATCAGGGGCAGGGACGTGGGAAGGGGTGGGCATTCACATAGGGGCTGGGCCCGGGTGGGGCTTATGTTTGCCAATACAACTGGGGTTACATGAGTGCTGAGGGTGTGCGAGAGATTGCAGGTGGACGAATCAGTTTACACTGGGTCTGACCAGGATATTGGTTGTAGGGATGTAGGCATAAAAGCGCGTGGCAGGAGACGACAGTTATTTGTGGCAGGCGCCTGCTCTGTCAAAGTTCTGTGGGGGTGTCAAGGGAGCTGTTCATATGAGTGAGTGGTCCGAAGCCAGATTTTTGCAGCCCAGTACTTGCAGAGCACAACAATTTATAGTGGATGTGCCAGTGCTTCTAGGTGCGATTAGGTGCGATTAGACATGCTACATGTTCCAACAATTCTGTGCATAGGTACGTGGTACTTCCATTTTTAAGATGCAGCAGCTAGACCTTGCTGCAGATGATAAAATGCATGCACTCAGGAATAACATTATGTACCCTTTTTGAACCTTACACTTTGGCACCCTTTTTTAATTCAGGAAATTTGGGGTGTACTGTCATTCTTAAGGCACAAACGTATCATTGTGGCCGCTTGTTCTTTCTCAACCCCCCCTCTCTCCAGTCTGTGAAGCAACTCAGAGTTGCATGTTAGTTGACCTTGCCCATGCGCTGGAACCATCCAGTTTCTTGTGCCACTTGTAATCACATGTCTTGACCAATGCCCTTTCTTGTTGTCAGGCCCTGGAGCGTAAGTTCATGTCCCGGCGAGAGCTTTGGGGGGGTGCAGTTGAGGCCGTGGCTGTGCTGGATGCTTTGATGGCTCTAGCGGGAGCAGCAGCAGCAGCAGATGGGGTCATGTGTAGACCTAGCGTGGTGGAACCGGAGGAGGAGACAGGTGAGGGGGGGTGCTCTGGAAGGGGAGGTACTTCTTTTCTGCTAGAAGAAACAAAAGAGGAGAGGGCTGGAGAACACGTTGGGTTAAGAGCTGGGAGGGGTAGGGGATGGAAGG
This sequence comes from Pseudopediastrum boryanum, assembly GCA_963556185.1. Lineage (NCBI taxonomy): Eukaryota > Viridiplantae > Chlorophyta > Chlorophyceae > Sphaeropleales > Hydrodictyaceae > Pseudopediastrum > Pseudopediastrum boryanum. Next base: position 3,935,240 of record OY744494.1, read on the forward strand.
AGGGTGGAAGACAAAAGCTGAGATGGCAAGGATCTTATTGTATCCTTTTTATAAAGGGGAGAGGACATGTATAAGGACTGGGCAAGGGCGAAGGACGTTAACGAGGACAGAAGGATTCACGACAGGGCCATGCTGCAGACGAGAAGTCCCATTGCATTGCACCCTGCGTGAGCAGTAGGGACCGTGCGCCTTTCGTTGTCTGGTGAACTTTGGAAACGGGAATGCCCGGAGGTGCAACTGCTCCCAGCCCTGTTTCTGAGTGTTCGTCAGAGTTTTACATGGTCTTGGAGCTAGTCCTCAATACGGTGCTGAATCTATGTTGTAGTCACACTATCCATCGCGTCAGCCAAATCTCTGTGCCTTTGCCGTCTGATCAGATGTTGCCCTAGCACTAGCATCAAGTATTGCTGCAGCTGATATGTGCTGTTTGCGCTGGGTTCTCCCATCAATCAACTTTACCCCTGCATCCTCCCTGGCACGCCCAGGCCCCTTCTTCCACGCCACCCAGCTGCGACACCCTGCTGGAATTTGTGGAGGTGGAGGGACCTTCGTGCCCAATAATATCTTCATTGGAGGCCGGCGCCCTGAAGGGGCTGCTGGTGGCAGCAGCAGCAATGGCGGTGGTGGTTGCCTGCCTCGATTCCTGGTGTTAACGGGGCCCAACATGGGGGGCAAGAGCACCCTGCTACGTCAGGTCTGCCTGGCCACAATTTTAGCACAGGTGCGGCATAGGGGAGGGGGATGAGGGTGTTGCGTGGGACTTGTCACATGCATGAAATATCTCTGCTGCATTTGGGATACATACTTGCCTTTATCTCTGCCAGGCTAATTGTGGTTGAGCTGTTCCTTTTAAGATTGCCCTGATCCTATCATTTTTACCTTGTCCCTACAGTTTAGGTAGCAGAACGTCCACAACTCGGCAGTGCATGCTTCTCCCGCCACTAACAGCGCACTTATCCCTTGCCACTAGACATCACCTAGCCGCATGCTTCTCCCGCCACTAACAGCGCACTTATCCCTTGCCACTAGACATCACCTAGCCGTTTTCTAGCAGCCCTTTTGCGATTGCCGCACCTCAAGCGTTTCTTTGTGTTGTGTGTCTTGCATTGCCGCTCCGCCCTCATCCCCTTCTTACCCCCTCACCCTTCTACCCCATTAACGCTTTCCCTCTCAGTAACGAGTCCTCTCTTCAAGACCCTTTCTGCCGGCTTCACTCTCATGTCATTGTGGTGCCCTCTTGTGCTGCTGCAGGTTGGTGCCTGGGTCCCGGCTGAGTCCCTGGTACTATCACCTGTGGATGGTGTGTATGTACGGATGGGGGCTCAGGATCACATCCTGTCTGGTCAGTCCACCTTCTATGTGGAGTTAAGTGAGACGGCTGCACTGCTGCATCAGGCCACTGCTAGGAGCCTGGTGGTGCTGGATGAACTGGGGAGGGGGACGGCAACACTGGATGGTGAGGAGGGGGACAAGGGGGAGGGACAGGAGCGAGAAGACAAACGAAGTGGGAGGGGGAGGGGGGCAGGTGGAGGAACGGTAGTAGTAGTGGGCAGGAGGTGAAGTTGGACAAGGCATGGGGAGGGGGAGACTGGCCTAGGGGACAGTGATGAAACATGAAGAAAGCAGAGGGCAGGTAGGGAATGTTAGAGAAATATACCAGAATGGAGTGGGGGCGAGGGAAAGGGGAGGAAGGTGCAAGCTGCTGAGCAATGGAGAAGAACGGATTGCAACCAGATTGAAGAGCACAGCGGGAGCTGTATGAGGGCTGCGTAAGACTGTGCGAATGGGGTTATCACTGGTCCATTCCGCAATGCAGTGATCATGTATGCTTGCGACGGGTATGCAAAATCAGCGTGAGCTAACGCTTTTTCTCTTGCCTCCCTGCAGGTGCTGCCATTGCTGCTGCAGTGCTCCAACATCTATCACATGAGACGCGCTGCTGTGGTCTGCTGGCTACACATTACCATCAACTGGTGGCAGACCATGAGACTGACAGGGAGGTGGCTCTCATGCATATGGCATGTGCGGTAGCCAGACCACAGGAAGAGCAGCAGACAGAACAGCCAGCAGCAGCAGAGGAAAGTAGTGGTGGTGGTGGTGGGACTGCGGTGGAGGTGACCTTCCTGTACAAGCTGACACCAGGTGATGATGCTGGGCAGGGAGGAGGGGGGAGGGGGTGCCAAGTGAGGAAGTGCACGAGTCTCTGCTACATCCCTTGCATCATGGGCATGCCTGTGTCTGTGGCTGGGATCTGCATTGGTCTTATTGCCAGGATAGAGAGGCCCACCTGCATGATTGGAGAAAAGCTCCCTTGGAGTGAACACTTCAGGACTGCAATAGGAGCAGAAGTGCAGGGACCCCTGATGGATGCCTTCTCTGATAGCATACCCCTGGAATTCCCGCCAAGTGCATTGCCCACGAGTAGGCAGCCTCCCTATGTTGTGCAGGCTATAAAGGTGTGCTTAACTTTTGTAAATGCAAAGTGACAGGTGGGAGTACTCTCATGCTAAGGCAAGAGCACTGACAAACCTCCAAGACCAGCACAGAAAGCAAGCATTGACAGTAGGTTGCTAATTGTGATTGATGTTTGGTTCCTCCCCCCAGGTGCCTGCCCCAAGAGTTATGGCACCAATGTTGCCCGCCTGGCAGGTCTGCCTGCTGTGGTGGTACAGCGGGCTGCAGAGCTCAGTGCCAGGTATGAAGGACATCCAAGGGGTGCAGGGCAGAAGGAGGACTGCCACAAGACAGCAGCAGCAGGCGCAGCTGCCCTGCAGAGTTGGGGGTCTGTGTTGAAGGCAGTGAAGGGCGCTGTTGAGAAAGATGGTACTGAAGAAGGGGCGGGAGGGGAGCAGGATGTGCTGCAGCGGCTACTGAAGCTGCAGGTGGAAGCGAAACAAGCAGTTGGGTCTGCTTGAAGCAGCAGGGGTACACGGGGTGGCCTTATGGCCACCCTGATGTGGCTATGTCCTGGTGTTGGGAAAGGGGCTTTGGGGTGCGTGACGTATTGTAGATGATGAGTATGTCCCTATGCTGGTTAGCCCCATTTTGCATGCCTGAGTTTGCATACTGTCGCAACTGTTGAGATCAGATGTATAAAGGCAAACTGCCACACCATGGCTGCACAATCAATGTATAAGATGTACAATGCTATGAGGGGAATAGATATTGTACCAGTGCGTCAAAGAGGGCTACATTTCAGGACCAGTAGCTGTAGGTCCGCTGTTTCAAGCTGGTATGTTATGATTTTCATGGAGCAGCTCTCCTGAGCTAAATTGTAGCTCCAGGCATGAGGTATGCAATTCGATTCTTTTAGTCCGGATCAGTTGTGCAACGGACTAAAAGAATGATCCATGCGCAGAAAAGGTTCCGTGGTACGAGATCAGTGTTTATGGTTTTGCGTTGACGCGTCAACTTCTCCTGATGATCATACACATTTTACTTTTGCATACACTGTGTAAGAGGATAATGCTGGCCATTATGGAAGGGTTTAGATAGGCCTGCTGATGTGCGCTGTCTCTAGATGATATGTGACGCACCGCTGACGACCAGGGCATGTCACTTTCCAGTCCGGTTAAAACAGCTCCGCTTACCAGTAATGAGCACTTCACGGGGTTGATTTCACCCTTGAAGGCTCGCATATGCCAATCTGCCCCAGCTCGCAGTACCGGATACAAAGTGCTCCCTGCCTTGCCCACATGCACATCTTCAGCTGCGTCTCTCACTTTTTCCGATAACACGAGTACACGGCAGACGTCCCAAAACGGTATTATGGCTGCAATAGAATGGCTTGATGCAACCTTGGTCCTTCACACATGGGCCTGAACCATATAGAGAGAACGGTTGTGACTGGCCTTTTGCAGTATGAATGATGACAGTCATGCAGTAAACCATAGGTTAGTTCAGAGCCTGGAGAGCGAGATAACAGCGCCTACTTCTGTGTTATGCCATCTTTCACTGCCAAAGCAGGGCTCTTCTGTCCTCACCCAGAATGTGTGTCCAGTACTTATAGTACCTTATGGGATGAAGGTAGTCACATATGTTACTTGCTAATGGCCCCGCAAAGAAGCAAAGTAATTGCTAGAGATCTGAGGCAGTCTGTAAGGTCTGGAAGAAAAAATAGTAATTCTAATCACAGCTTTTGTACGGCAAGAACTAAAGCACTGCTTTTGCTTCTTGCAGACTTCCTGCAAGCCATGGGAGCAGTGCTAATGATGGTAGCAAGCTGCTTGAGCATATCATTGCAGGCAAAACCTTGCGGTCCAGCATTGTGGCAGGCAGCAAACCCAGCAACCGCACTTCAGCAGCAACCCCAGCACCACATGCAGCAGCTGATCGCAACTTGCTGGGCCATATGCAGCACACAGGCAGGTGGGTCTCCAAGCGTAACAGTCATGCAAGGTCAAAGTTGCAGCTTTCATTGGATCCAATAACAGCATGCATGAGCTAATAATGGTGTGCAAGCAGCGGCCCTTGGCTATGGGGCATTGCCCTTTGGTTACAAGGTTACACACCATAGTGTTCGCCAGGGATGCATAGCTGGATAACGGACAATGTAGAGCTGGTGCAACTTCCCAATTGTGAAAAGTGCTTTAATTTGACTGGTCTACAGGGAGGAAACGCCAGTAGGAGAGCTGTCTACATCAGCAGATGCCACTCCTGCTGGCCCCAGCTATCTGCCAGCCTCATTTCCAGCAGCAGCAGGTCATGGCAGGGCAGGCCTGAAACCCAGCCAACCTTACTCACGGGCTGGCTTGAAGTCTGCACCTGGACCCAGTCATGTGAGAGACAAGCAGCCCCTTGGCAAGAAGCCCTGGGGACATGAGCAGCAGTCAGAAGATGCTGAAACAGAATTACGGGGTCAGTCAGGCCGTGGTGGGAGTGCTGCTTTCAAGGCCTCGACGAGAGATCAGGTGAGGAGAGAGGTTGTGGCCTCAAACATTGGCTTTGCTGAAGATGGGGTGCCCTTGTAACGTAAGCCGGGCACTGGCATGACCAGGAGACAACAGTGCCCGTGGTGAGGCGCATGAAGTAGCAAGGGATGGTGTATTAGGTGCAAGAAGGTCGGTCCATAGCAGCCATATGGGCTGCAGTATGTTAGCACGATGGTGGCAACAAGTAAGTCTACAGCTTCACAGCCTTACTCTGATGGTAACTTAGTTATTAGTCAGAAGTGAAGTGTCAAGGAAGGAAGGAGCTCGGCTGCCAATCACCACACCAAGCACACAACATGCTTCCTTTCCATCTTCTCTGGTGAGCTGGGACCAGATTAGACATACCTGCAGCTACTCCTGCTTCTGATCAAGATTCACATGCTGATCTTGTACAGTGTGTGCTGTGTCACATATGTATGCCATTCTCCTGTCATACAGTCCTATTGTAATTGGCTGGGACAAGGAATTTTACTTTGGCAGGTAGCAGCAAAGTGTTATGTCTTCCATTCTAATCCCAAGACGTTAAGCAACTAGCTCTGCTGCTTTTTCAGGCGAATCTTGTAGGGCGGTACAGAGTGGTGAGTGGTGAGGTTCCCGGGCCAGGCCACTACCGAATCAACCACGGTTTACAAGACAATCATGCACACAGTAGGAGTCCTAACCTTGCTTGGGGTCCAACCCGACCACAATCAGCACCACAAACCAGCAGCAGTGGCAGCAGCACACAGCAGCCAGGAGAAGGATTTACTTCAGAGGGTGTGTCCAAAGGTACTTTGCTGAGCAGTACAAAGGGCGTTCTGGAGGGTACTAAAGCAGATGCCACAATATCAGCAGCAGCAGCAGGTGAAGGCACAGTGCTTGAAGACCCTGATGGGGCTGAACCACGAGAAACCACTTACCCATGGGGCCTGAAAGCGCAGCCAGTGCATCCGAAGAGGCCACAGCGGCGCCCAGGAAGTGCTTGCTTCATGGTCACAAGCCGGGAGCAGCGGGAGACCGTCTTGACTGAGAGGTACCCGGCCTCAGCAAGCCATCACAACTACTACCACCCAGGGTATGACACTTTCACAAGGCCAGCTAGTGGAGCAACAGGACCCTGGTAAGCCGTGATTGCTGCAGCTGCTGCATTGCTTGGGGGGCTCAGGAAGAATTGCATACTGAACAAGTTTTTGTGTCTTGCTGTTCAGCGTCCCTGTGTCATATCTGGCAGACACACCCAATGCTGCTGATCCTCGAACTGCTTTGGTTAAGCTTGAGATAACTGTGATGCCCGCAATTCTTGGTATTGCCGACTCATATGGTCTTTTGTAATGTGCTACGGTATCAAGTGATGATTTAAATGTGTTAGGAGTAAATTAGGACAGGTGCTTGGTCGTCCGGTGCTTATGTCGAAACAACTTTCATCTGCTGTTGCAGCTTCCATCAGCAGGTCAGCAGGCGCCCAGCCAGTGCAGGGCCTAGCAGCAGGAGCAGTCCTGGTCCAGGGGCATACCTGAGAGGGCCTGGACCTCCTGCCATCAAAGCAGGACACAACAGCAGCAGCCCAGCCGCTGACTTCAGCAACACTACTGGATGGCCTGTTGGGAGTAGCAGACATGGAAAGGCACCTCATTGTAGACCCAAAACAGCAGCAGCAGCAGAGGGCAGGGCAGGGGGCTTGCAGTGGCTCCTCCAGCTGGAGGGACTGTCACCACCAGCTCTTGGGCATGCTACTATGCCAATAGAAGCAAGTGGTGTGCACATCAACAGTGGCACTGGAGGGTGTTGTCAGCCAGCGGATCCAGAGGAGCAGCTGCAATCTGGTCATGCAGCAGCAGTCCCAGGAGCCATGGCTGCACCAATCCACAGCTCAGCACACGAGGCACTCCCATATGCCAAGTCACAGAACAGCCACTTTAGAGGTACCCCCAGCCAGATTGCAGGGGAGCAGCAGCAGCAGCAGGTTTTGCCGTTCCCCTATTGTGCCAGTGGTCAGGGAGCAGCTAGTGCAGCACCACATCTACTTGGGCCTGGACTACTGCTGGTGAAGGGAAGCAGCTTCAGAACAAGACCTGCCTGAGCACCAGCGCCAGCTACTAGCACAGCAAATGCTCGTCGTGGCCATGCGCATAGAGGTGTGGGTGGGAAAGCCATGGGGAGGACAGCAGCAGCAGCATTACCAGGAGCTGCAGCTGCCCACTCAGCCGGACTGAAGCAACTGCAGCTACGGGAGGGGTTGTCGTTAGAGCAGCTGGCTCACTACTCCAGCACTGGATTTGCTCAAAGGGTACCAGGCGGCGTCTTCCCAACAGGTAGTCGTGGTGCTGCAGCCAAGGGGTTGAGAGCGATGGGTGTGGGCAGCGTGATCCCTCCTGCTAGTGCTGGGGTTAGATCTGCAGGGACTGAGTTGAAATATGATCCCAATGAAGAAGTGCTGGGTCACAGGAGGAAAGCACCCGGTTGGCAGCTGCCTCCCAACAGGACAGCTATGAGCGCCAAGAGGATTGGGGAGTTGAGGAAGGTGGCACAGGAGGTGGCTAGCAGGAGGCGGCAGCGGTAAGCGGCAGCAGCCACAAGCCAGTAGTGCTCCGAGCCAAGAGGGGCGTAAATCGTAGGAAGCTGCTTTTATCAGTAAAGACTGCGTATTATCATGCATAAGATCACGCATGGCTAGAGTAGGGCAAGATTCAGGGGTTCATTCAGTTCTGAAGGCATTAAAGGGATGGCAAAGGGGTATTTCTGCTCACTTAGGTACATGCATATCCGCAGCACATGCATGTAATCTTTGGACGCTAAGCCTCAGCTTGCAGTAAGCAAAGTATTGTGTGCCAGAATTGTTCTATTGGTTCGCCTGCAAGTACTGTGCACCTGCGGAGTGAGCTTGAGAACCAGCAGCCTTTTGCTTGGCAATTTACTGTGGGTTCTAGCGATTGTACTGTTTTTATCCGTCCATGTGGCATTTATTATAGAGATCATACCAGGAAGTTGTTTTCATTTTATATGTCCGGCTGATTGGCTGCAGCCGTGGCAAGACCCTCGTTTGTCAAGGCAAGGTCGGCAGGTCTCCAGGATGGAGCTGGCAAGGGAAAGCATTTCTGTGACACATCTTGTGCATCCAAGCTGCCGCTTTTATGGGCAATGTGTTAGTCATTGCAAGCAATTTTAGGGTCGTAAAGCTCTCCTTCTATGATACGTGTGATCCGTGGACCCATGTGACGCTGTATCGGGGGCTTAGGCCCACAGGTCGTTGCCACCATTGGTTTGCTAGGGGATAATGAGTCATAAGTTAATTATAGTCCAGTGGAGCATGCTTAGCTTGGCAGCTGTAGTTCATGCGGTGACTGTTCGTCACCAGCATCACCGTCTACGTGGCATGGACTCCGAGACATGTGCATTTGGGAAAGGTCCCCTCATGTTTCTATAAATTTCTGACACACACATGCTCAGAAGTATCTTGTATACCTACGTGGTCGCTTAGGACTCTTACCTAGTATCAGTTGCCCAACCTGCATCTCGAACAAAGTGCGCACGCAGGCGGACTAAGGGGTCCCAGGGCGGCACATACTCTTGACAGACGAGGGAAGTTACATATTCAATGATTGGGCAAGCGCTTGTGCACTCTACCCCCCGGGCTGTTCGTGTCAGCCTAGTTTCCGGGACACGATCCAAGCCAGTTGCGTTTCAGAAAGGCCATAGCGATGGTAATGGCGACAGTAAGGGCGCACCAGCAACGGTGTATACTGCGGCAGATCCTGTCCATGGTGGTATCTGCCCTTATTCTCAGACAGTCCTGATGGCCCTTATCGAAAAGAGGAGGGCGTTCCGGGAAGTCAAGGTGAGATGCTAGGCTTGTCTCTTCGCAATGCATGTGCGCAATGGAACTTACAAAAGTAGTTTTGCACAACCCTATGTCGTGTAGCTGCAACTCGTCCTTTACGTAGATCCATGCGGTCCGTGCGTTTGCTGTTCCAACTTGCGATTCGACCTGACCGCATTGCATGGTTTATCGGACTTAACTGACTCAAGGTCATCTCAGCTCGACAATTGGGCACTTGACTGGGTGCTCCTGCATTACTCTAATGCAGGAGCACCCAGTCAAGTGCCCAATTGTCTAATGCAGGAGCACCCAGTCATGTCTTATGCAGGCAAGGTGTAATGCAGGCAAGGTGTTTGAATAAGCTGCTTTGCCTCTGTCTTGCTTGCTCACTACTGGACTAACAGCATCACCTTTTGCATCTGTTAGGTCGATCTTGCCACAAAGCCCAGCGAGTTCATCGAGCTGTACCACTCCATCATAACAGACAAGACTGCCAAGGAGGCCGTGCCTGTCTTTGTGGATGGCAAGACCCGCCTGGTGGAGTCCGAGATCATCAGCGAGTACCTTGCCCGTCAGTACAACACAGGCACGCCCCTGCTGCCCCCAGATGCCGCCTCTCAAGCGCTTGTTCAACTCTTCATCCAGCAGTTCCGTGCCAAGGTGGTTCCCCCTTACCTCCGCCTCATACATGTGGAAGACCCCAAGGCCATTGCAGAAGCCACAAAGGACCTTGTTAATGCCCTAGCTGGCATGGATGACTTCATCAACCTGCATGGCGGCTACCAGGGAGATCATGCTGTGGGGCCTCACTACAGCTGGAGCATGCACTCCTCCGTGGACCAGGCAGCTGAAGGGCCAGAGCACAACCACTACTTCATGGGCGCCTACTACAGCCTGGCGGAAGTATGTTGCACACCCTTTGTAGCACGCATGGCGCAGGTGCTGCCTGAGTGGCGCGGGGTGGACGTGATGCAGCTTTGTAAGGACAAGGGGTTGAGCAGGGTGGTGGCATGGATGCAGGCATGCTTGGAGCGGCCCTCAGCACGCCTGACTGGTCCAAAGAAGGATGAGCTGGTGGAGGGGCTGGCGGAGTGGGAGTGGAGCCATGCTATGTAAAGGGTGGAGGATGTGCAGGGAACCTTGGGCTGGGGTGGCTGGGTGGGAGGTCACGGTTTTTTGAGTGTTAGCCAGTGGCATAAAGCAAATGCGTTGCAAGTGTACAATAGGGTTGGGTAAACAAGCAGGCGTCGCTACAGTTGTGTACTCAAGCAGATGAAGGCAGGGATCCAGCAGACTTTTGAAGTGGCACCCGTTTTCTGCACTAGTTCTGCCATGTTTGGTGTCTGTCCAGTTGCTGGCTCTTTTCATCAAGCTGTCAATTCACAGACAGCAGCTGCTGCATTTGTCAAGCGGAGGTATCATACTACAATGTGTTGGGTCTTGTTGCCTCGTTAGTTTGTGCCCATGCCATGTGGTGTTGTGGCTGGCACCAGCAGTTGCTGGGCTGGCCGAAACAAATCAGCAGCATGAGAAGTAAGTATGTTGGAATTATTTATGCAGGCGTCCTGTCGGCCTCCCTATAGCACAGTCAAATGTGCTAGCGAGTAGACAGACCATTTCCTGCATGCTAGGGTGCCGCGGCGAAGCTGCTAGGGTGACCCCCTGTAATTTTGGTAAAGCAGCATGCTAGCGAATTAGTAAGCAGTGCAGTCGTTCCGTGGTGGCCATAGTGTCACTTGCTTTCTGGAGAGCTGCCTGTATGACCAGGTATGACCTCCTGTCCCTGCAACTAAGCTGGGTTGAGCTGGTACAGAGCAACTCAGCAGTACAGTTCTCATGCTTAGCCAAGCATGTACATATCAGGTGTTTGGACATGGAGAAGGACGCATGCGTGCTGAGGATGCTCCCTTTAGCAGTGTAAGCCATAATATGGAAGCCGTTGTCCGTTGCATTCATTCTTTAGGTGTGTTTGATTGGTCCACCCTAGCAGCCCTATTTGCCTGTTGCGGTCGCCACATCTCAGCTCAGCTCATTTCTTTGTTTGTGAAGTGATGAGCGGCTTATACAGATAATTGGGACTCATGGCTCCTTGCCTGGGTGACGAGTTGGCCTGAAGCTGCTGCGGACTTTGCTAAAGCTTTTGGTAAGCAGCAATCATTCAGCAAGAGCTTGCAATTCGGCAAACATGGTTTGCCCGCTTGTGGAACGATGCATTCTTGCCCATATTTATGTGTAGAGTGGCGTCATGTTACAAATGGCTAACTGTTGACTTGGTCAACTGGTCAGACTCACACCTGGCCAGGAATGGGAAGTCAAAATGGGCTAGCCTCCCCTAGCATAAGTATATTTTGTAGCGACGGATTAACATGGGAAGGGGGGCTGGCAGCTATTCCAATTAATGGAGACCCGGCCGTCCGAGTATGCTATTGGAGTCACCAAGTTGGCTTCCCCGCCCTTGCGTGAGTGCCGCTGCCCCATCGCCGACTGCCCGCTCTGACCGGGCCTTTTGGAAATCGTACGACTGGAGCTCATTTTAGTGCAGGCGTCCTGCTGGTGGCACAGCCGCAAATGTGGAAGCGAGCAGGCAGACTCGGTTTATGCATGGTTGCTCGGCGGGGTGCTCGGGGTAGTAGGGTGACCACCTGCGGGCCCTGGTGAACGAGCATGAGTAGCGAAATCCCTGAGCAAGGCATAAAACTGCTTGGCTTGCTGTTGACTGGGTCAACTGCTCAGCGCATGGCAAGTCGAAATGGGCTGGCCTGACATACATTGGCTAGCAAGGGATTTAGGGTGGGCTGGTGGCAGCCATTGTTTGAGCTTGGACATGAAATTGTGTATGCCGTTGGAGCCAAAGTTGGCTCCTTGTGGGTGGCGCTGCCCCCACCGGCGCCCCGCTTTGACGGGGCCATTTGGTAATTGGTAATTGAAATCGGACATGCCCATTAAGTGCAGTGTGCTGCCCAGCACTTTAGCGCTGGTCTAAAGTTTACAAGGAGCTACATATATTAGAGTGACAGTGCCAATGCAACGGGCGTGCCATATACTTGCATTTGGGACTTCGCGTGGGACCGGCACTGCTCGACACTGGGGCTGTTAATGGCCGGTGCGGTCTGGACGAGTAGCCTAGTGCTCAGTCTGCCGTACTATTCGTGCAGGACCGCAGACCGCCATTAGCTTCAACACAGCTATTCGTGCCATTATCCCTCTGCTCTTCACGCCCTAGCAAACTGGTTGGAGCCCTGCGCCGGGGCTGCACGCACGGCTGCATACTCAATGCACTGATCCATCAACCTCATGCAACACCTTGTAGTTCGACCCGCCGTCCCGCGCCTTTAGCATGGATTGAATGTTACAATACAAAAACATAAAACACATTACACCAGGGCAAGCATGGTATGATATTTATCCGAGCAGCAGCAGCCAACACGAGCACATTTGCCAACTATAAGGCAGACTCTCCTGTATGTGTACAAGCAGCCACGCAACAATATACAATAATGCTCAGAGTTCAGTTTTAAAGTGCTTCTTAAAAACATGACCATTTAAGCAACTCCGCACGATCATTGTCAGCCAGGCCAGGCACGCTGGTCATTGAAAGGCTCTTGGAACACAATGGCCTGCTGCTGTCTGCAGGAGTGTGGCAATGCTCCCACCCACCCAGCTGTTACTGTGTGCTGACGGCCACTGGCACAGAGAAAATCATAAATTTTATGAAGAACACGCGTATATGGGTTGAAAGAATCAATGGATACAGGGCACCAGCATGCAACCGGCTCAACATCCACAATCACAACCAGGACCCAATGCGGGAGGGCAGGTCTCATGTTCCCTCTCCTTCACGACACTTGCTATCACATATGTAAACATCTTGTTGCAGATTATTTCTCCACCCCGCATGGCCAATGGCAAACCCTAGCTGGCGCTGCCTCCCAGTCTTGTCATGTGTCACATGATTCACCTAAACAGTTCTTTTGGTCAAACATTAGCTCCATGGAGAGCTCTCCAGCATATGTTCCGCTAGCTGAAATGAGAACATATGCTGGCCTCACAGCATTGAGCCAAGAGCCCCTCCCTTCCCATCTCCCTGAGCAGCCGCATTGCCCTGTCGCATCATGGTGCAGAATTCCTGATAGTTGATACGACCATCATTGTCTGTGTCACAGTCCAGCAAAATCTCCTTGATGTGCTCTAGGACCTCAGCCATCTCCCCGTGCTCCTGTAATGCCCCTTGCAGCTCATCTGTGGTGATGAAGCCGCTGTTATCCTTGTCAAAGTGCTGCAATCAGGACAGAAAGCACAGGGAACAGAAACTGTCAATCCAATCTTCTGATGAGCAGCAAGGACCCTACATGCAACATTCCTTTCGGAGATGCTGGTATTCTTTCCCCTTAGCATCAGCCCAATGTAATGTCGCCAAGCATGGACCGTGCTGCGGAATATGGTAGTTTTGCTGTAGAAGAAATCATAAAGAATAACAGTAGTGACAGAAAAGTAATCACCCCAATCAAACACGCCAAGCGGACCTTTAGAAGGCGCCAATGCTGCCGATAACTTGCTTTCAGATAATGAAAGAAGAGCATGTTGCTTGAAGAAAGATTCAAGCAACAAAGGATGAAAACATTTTTGGACTAAAGCACCACTGTTTGTGCAGTGAATATACTTGTGTGTGATATGCCTCATCTCCTTATAATCGTACTATGCATACGTGCCTATGTACTGCTGTATGCAGTCACCATTCCTCGCCATCGTTCCTACTTGGATGGTGCAATAGCAAGTCTCTACCAGGACCAGCTCACAAGGAGCGTTTCAGCTGCATTACAAGCTGCAGAACAAGATGGCATTTCAAAGCCTCCAGTGTTGATCCCCATCCTAGAAGGTCACCGGCCAACCCCCATCAGAGGACAAAAGAGGTTTCAGAACTCTGCACCCCAAGGAGATACACAAGTGTTTGCCTGTAACTACTACTGACGCTCATAGGCTTTACGTTGTCCAACCCCCATATGCTGCTTCCAAGCCCCTTCTTCCTCTTCCTCCACAAACCTGGAATGCCCTGTACATGACGTCCTCTCGTTCCAGCTTATTGAGGTTGAGTGTGGCGGCCAAGAACTCTCCATAATCCACCCGACCATCCCCGTTCACATCTGCCATGTCCATGATACGCTGCAGCTCAGTCTCAGGGATACGACCTCCCTTCCTGCGTAGACCCTCACGCATCTCTTCTACTGTGATAGTGCCACTGCAATACCAGAAGACACAGCAATGTGTAAATAACAAGTCCCCACGGGCCACACGAAGCTGCAATGTGCCAGAACGCACCAGCTCTGGGCTCTAACAGATATTCACACGTAAGATGGCATGGACGGAAGTGCATGGGTTGTGAAGCAGCAGGTGCCACATGCTGCACAGCGCCTGTCGCTGCCAAGGCCTACCTTGCGACCTAATGCACCTACTTCACGGTAGATTGTTTAACCTCCGTACTCTAAACCTCCAGCTTTTGTCAATCTTCTGCTGCATGTCAATCCAAGCCCTGGGTCTCCTGCTGCTGGACCCATTACAGCAGAGATGAAATCAAACATCATCCCTTGACCATGCTTGCTTGCCAACTTAGAGCATGCTTATTGCCTTCTCTACATGGTGCTGGCACAGCCTGCCATTTCAGCCATTGCAGCGTCGCCATCTCTCTGCACACTGCCTCAACTGCAACTGCCATGCACCTGCCTAAACACCTTCCCCTCCTGGGCTGTACCCCTGCCCCAGCCTGCAGCCCCCAGCCATGGCGCTGCACCCACCTGTGATCCGTATCCATGCTCATGAACATCTCCTTCAACCCTTGGATCTCATCTGCTGGCAGGTTGGTGGCAATCACCTGGTCAAATAACAGGCAGGGAGCAGGGAAACAGTATGATATCTACTGTAGAGCAAAAGGAGCATGCACATCTGCACTGGTGCATGTCACAGCCCCTTGAAGGTGCCACAGATCTGCACCGCGTTGTGACACAGCAGCATTACATGCCGGTAACTATCACTACGAATTAGACGCAGTCTAAACGTCTGCAAAGTCGCCCCGTGCTGATTCCCTAGCATGCGTGCAGAGTCGCCAGCTGACTGGCTGTTGTCATCCTGGTCTTATAGCGCCGTCACAACTGCCCTCACCGCACCTCCTCCAGACCCTCACTCACCTTGAGTGCTTCCTTCTTGAGCCTATTCATTGCTGCAAAGCCCCGCAGTCTCTTGAGCACCTCTGGCTCAATAACATTGCTGCCCGCCACACCATTCTCGCGCACCCACTCATGGCTCAGCACCTCATCTGCTGTAGCACGCTTCAGAGGGTCACGGGTCAACATGCGCTGAACAATATCCTGCAGCAGGAGGGGCCAAGGACAGGGTGTGAAGCAAGACATGACAATGAAACCCAGAAGCTTAAGGCCAGCCGTCATAATGGGTTTATATGCGTAAACAAATTGGTTAGAAGTGAAGACAAACCAACAAGACCGGTATGAAGTCAGCACAGCCGGGACCCCAGCAGGGGTCACCGCCAACATCCCAAAGAACCATTCAAAGTTAAGCCTGACCCCTAGCTGGTTGTACAACATGCATGTCATGATCCCAAAATGGTGTTAAGATAACGCCATTCGCCTCCGCGGGAGATGCAGCTGCGTCCCCAAGGAACTGGCACATGTCCTCTTATGGGAGGACTAGACCACCTCAAAGAACATCCAATCTGCTTCTTGACCAGTAACCCATTCGTTGTCGCTACCGCCTGTGGTATTATGGTTTAGCTCTTGCATTGCCCTTTCCAACCCATTTACCTTTGCAGGCTTTGAGATCTTGGGCCAAGGTGAGCTGTCAAAGTCCACAGGTGCCCTGATCACTGCCTCAAAGATTTGCTGGTCATTCTCCCCATAGAAGGGCGGCACACCAGACAGCAGGATGTACAGGATCACACCAATGCTCCAGATGTCAGCCTCCTTGCCATACTTGCGCAGCAACACCTGCAAGACAACAAGCAGAGGCCAGAGTGTTTCCTCTGCATTCGGTTCCAAGCTGTGCCTAGCAGAGCTGATTATTGTGCTCAAACAGCGCTTTCCGTTGTTGACCACACTCCTGCCATCATCCATAGTGAGGTACTTTGAATGCTAACAAGCAGCAGTCCCGCCCTGAGTCAAACCCTGCATTTAGCGCATCAAGTAGTTATACAGCTCACACAAGACTAGTGCTTAAATGCATCATTTAGACCCCTGGGTTAGCGGCACAAGGCCTGGCCTCTACAACAAGCATCAGCAGCACTTCACCTGGGCTTACTTTCCAGTCTCATCTATTCTTTCCCCATTCATGTTGAGTACATCAGACATCAAACATCACCCACCCGCCCACCCACCCACCGGCTGGTATGCATGTACAGGTTTCAGAACTCCAGCCATAAGGCCCAACATTCAAGCATCGCACTATGTGTAGTAGTCCTTGGAGGGAGCTGTGAAATAAACACAGAGATGAGAGAGCTCTATAGAAGTGCTGGTGGCTACCTTGTGGGTCTGCAGCATGCTGCTGGCCCGCTTAGCAAGCACCCATGCGTGTCAAGGCCTTGAAAAGGCCAACAGTGATGCTATCTGCATTGCCTTGGTTCTGTGCTTCATCTGCCTACATTGCCTACAGGGATAGACTGCAGAACAGCTCACACTGTGCCATGCAGGGGGCACAGCTTGCTTACCATCTGCTGGTGCATGTGAATTCTCATAGGCTTAGTGACACAGACCATGACCCTGTTGATGCACTGCTCAAATCCTTGACTAAAATGCTGCACTGCATGCTGCGTTGCATTCTGGGCAGCCCTCCTGCTAAGCGCACACCCACACACCTCCACACCAGCAAGCCTTACCTCTGGTGCTACATAGTAAGCACTGCCCACCATGTCCTTGAAGAACTGCCCGTCCTTATAAAAGACGCTGAGCCCAAAGTCGGTTGCTTTGAGGATGGCTTTGTCCGATTTATCTGTCAACAAGAAGTTCTCTGGCTTGAGGTCTCTATGAATGACATTCATGTTGTGGCAGTGCTGGACCACCTGAAAGCAGTGGAGCATGAGCACACCCTAACTATGTAGAAGTACCAAGGATGGAAATTGCATGCAGCCGCAGTGCTCCTGTAGGCATATTGATGCTGTAATGCAGACCCCTTTGTACGCCCAGGGTGCCGATGCACTTAATTGTCCCTCCCACAGAAGCTGCATTGTCCATGCGAATGGGAAGACACATCGATTCTTAGCATGATAGCAGACACGAATGCAAAGCTGTGCCGCAGGAAATGATCGTTGCCTGATGGTGTAATAGCACCGAGCAAGAGCAGGGACCAAAAAGCAAGGGTCTGACACCTGCTGCATGTGAACCCACTAGAGCTCACGCTGCCCGACGCTACACATAGAAGGGGTCAAAGCGATAGGGTCAGCAACCTGGGTGCAATTGCTTGCCCCTGCTGGGTAGCCTGCGCATCCCACCTGAGACACCCACCTGAACCATTGTTCTGATTGCAGCTGCTGCATCCTTCTCTGTATAATGGCCAAGAGCTACGATCCTGTCAAAAAGCTCTCCCCCTGAGCACAACTCCATGACGATGTGCACACTCTGCTTGTCCTCGTAGACCCCTCTGTAGGTCACCACGTTAGGATGGCCTGCCAGATGGTCCATGATCTGTATCTCTCGCTTAACATCTGCGATGTCTTCCGAAGTGACCAATTTACGCTTTGAGATGCTCTTGCACGCTAACTTCTCCCCAGTCTTCTTATGTGTGGCCAACCGTGTTGTCCCAAACTGACCCTTGCCGAGCACTTTGCCCAGATCGTATTCTGTTTTGACATCAGGGGTCGGTTTTCCAACTACCATGTAATCAGTTGCTGATTGTTTCGCTGCCTTGCCATTCACCTGCAGGACGGACGGCCCTGTGAGCAACGTTCTCGACATGCGCCGCGCAACAGCATCCGCCAATGGTGCCAAAAGCAGAACAGGACCTCTTTACAGGGTCCATTAATAGATAACAAAAAGTCACGCATCAAGACGAGGCTCAGGGCTTACAACGGGGCCGGCTTCTCCCTTCTTCATGGGCTCGGAACCATGCTCCCGAACTGCCGTCGGTGCATCTTCTTTCCCGCACAAGTTGCCCATCTTCTCAGAAGTGTATGGGCTTTCCTGTCTCCGATAAGCTCCAAGAAAGGCAGTTGCGCGCCAAGTACTATATTCTCAACTGGCAGAAGATGGCGAAGAAAGCTGGCCGAATACTCCCACGAGCGGCGTTGGCAGGTCTCTGAGGAAGTCCTACCCGTGACGAGCCTTTGCTGTGCTGCATATGAACATGCTGTGGGGTCTCATAGCCATGGGTGACCAGCAACCGGTGACCAAAGGAGAGAATCACACTTGGCACTGAGCTCACTGCGACGCGATCTGGCGACGGAATGGAAGGGGCAGCTTGACAACCTGTCACTGCCCGGGGTCGCAGCAACATGAGTCCGGAAGTGCGGGGCAGTGACAGGTGCCGTTTTTAAGGGAGCATGTTGTTGAACATCTGCCAACACTTTTCGTCAAGGGGCGCCTAGCCCTGCACCTCACCCTAAAGCCTTGCTCTACATCTTGCCCATGGCTGATGTCCCCATAACGGAGGCAACAGGCAGAACAGGTTGATAGGCTCAGCCTGTATGGCCTGAAGGCATTACCAGACAAGTCCAAAACCGTACCCAGAAGTCCACTTAGCTAAAGTACCAGCGCATATTGAGATGCCAATGATTGCCACATCAGAGAAGCATTTGCATGAATCCAGACAGAAGCAGCACCGGCTCTGCTCTGGTATCCATCCACAGCAGACTTGGCACCCAGATGGTGCAGTCTCTTCCAGCAAGTCATGGCGCCGATAGCAGCCAGAACAGGGTGGGGATACACATAGCAGCCAATCCATCCCACCATGACTATTCCAATGACCATGACCCCTGCCTGTGAACTGTGCAATGCATATGTGCCAGCGTAAAGCTCCATGCTGCATCAATAGAATGTGCCATGACCACTCTCTGTGCTGCTTTGCCTGCAAGGGCACCTGACTAGTAGGATCCGAGAGCGCAGGTCTACCTTCTTCTTTAGCTATCACTGATACCAACACGCACTCACAAGACTCGTCAGTTTTAAAGTATTAAGCACCTTGCGGCACCTTCCGATCACTTCATCATTGCTCCTTCCTTGCTAAAAATGCCTGCCTCTCCACTTCAAGAGGGTCTGGCACATTCCAGGTATCCCTCACAGCAAGAAGCGTGAACATAGGAAGCCTACAGAACCAGCATAACCTGGGGTGGAGCAGTACAAGCAGCACATGCCAGAAAGCTGCGACAGCCATGCCCAAGCCAGCACCGGCTATCACCTGAAGTATGCTGTGGTAGCCAAGGTATACTCGGGAGAGGGCGACAGCAGTAGCCAGTGCCAATGTTGCTCCCGCTTCACATATGCCCCATATTCTCAGAAATACACTTTGCTTCCCTGACCTGGACAATGCTGCCAATGCTGTGGCCATGAAGAAAAAAAAGGCCATAGCTGTGTGGGAGGATGGCATGCCATAGGAGTGGCAAAGCCTCAGCATATGGCAGGTTGCTGGCCTGGGGTGCTTGAATATGTACTTCAGAGCTCGGGCAACAGCTTCATTCACCAGCATGCCAAGCAGGAGGAAAGCCTCATGCACCTCCCTGGAAGATGGCAGACATGAGCAAATATATCATGTAACCATAGCATAGGAGCAGTGGGACTTGCCATCCATAGTCTGCACGAACTTGATTATGTGTCATTCCTATTAGGCAAGGGCTCCCAGGGCTTACCTCCTGCAATACACTTTAGATGCTTGGAAGCTGATGAGCAGCAGCGGGGCCAAAGAGGCATAAGCCAGCAACTTGCCAAGATCATCCCCGTCTGCATAGTGTGCACAAGCCAAGGATGTGTATTTCAATTCATGATGGGCAGGTCCCTCCATGAGTAGAGGGCAACTATGCTGAGGGCCTCTGTCACCCAAACGCAGTCAGTCTGGTCAAACAGGCACGATATCTACTTTAGAAGCCGTCTTTATTGTTGCAGCTGCTGAGCGGGCTAACATGTGCTCATGCTCTCAACAGCTGCTCGACATGTTACCAGCTGTCCTAGTGATACTAACGATGATTCGAGGGCTGTGCGGTAGTTGGTTCATACCTCTTTACAAGTCAAGGTGCTTGTTACTAGCTCTTAGCTCTTGCCTCCTTCGAATGGCGGTTGGTTAATGAACTAATGAATGAACAGTGTACTGCCTGGCACCCGCATCTATCACCTGAGTGACTCGGGTGACTCTGCCTCGTCCGAGTGCAGCCGGATCGCCTGCTCGTCTTGCTTTCAACGTTTACCTTGAGGGCTTTACGTAGCTGTCAGCCGGTAGGGCACTTTCCAGATCGAGCTTCAACTCCCTGTACATGTCGTTGTTGATATGCTCGATTGTGACTGGCTCTCGAGCTAACCTGTCGATAGAGCTGCCTTAGAGCGAGCGGTCTATGCTTTCTGTGGCTGTTGCAATAGCTGGCGTTGTGCTATCACTGCTATCAGGTGCCTGTTCTGAGTATCTACCCCCCGCTTGTCGACTATACATTAGGGCTAAAGGGGGCCTCTATGCAGGTGGCGGACACTTCCATAAGGATGCTTGCACTACGGCAGAAACGTACCTTCAACAGGAAGTAGTCGGCCAGAAGATCGCTCTAACTCATTTGACCGAAGCTATCTGCTATCACCTGACCAGACCTGCTCCAACAAAACCGCTTGTCATATCTGTACATGGACCGCCTGGAGTTGGCAAGACACTGACTCACGGTCTACTGGCAAGGGCAATTTACAATAGACACCCTTCACCATATTTACAATGTCCGGGGAAAGACTGCAGAGGTTACAAAGTGAGTGCCGCTTGCTCGACTCCTGGCAATGGCTGGGTCAGCTAATGTAGCAGTGGACTCTGCAGGTATTCTATGGCATGGATTATTTGACAAGGGAGCAGGAGAAGCGGCTGCAGCAGTTGCAGGAGTCACTCATTGGGCACTTGCACTCAGCTGCTGACCCCCTGGTCGTCATCGAGGAGTATGACAAGCTTGACTGCGCCTCTAGGGGAATCTGGAGGCAACTCTTGCAACATCCAGAGCATGCTAATGTTACATGGGGAAGGTAAGTGCTCGCAGCATCAACTGGATCAATGGGGTGCAGAGACAGGTGTCATGCAACTGACAGGCCAGTACACCTTACACACATGGTGATGCCTCTGATATACATCATGCGCGCAGGGCCATCGTCCTCCTGGAGTCTAACCTGGGCATGTTTGCCCTTGAGAACTTGACATCAAAAGTTGCTGACATTTCCAAGGTGGGGATTCACCTGGCCTGCTATTCATCAGATTTAGATAGATTTAGATAGATGTGCCTGTGTGTGCTTGTGTGGTCAGTTGCAACGGCTATGATATACCCAGATTTTACGTAAAGCCCACACATGGTTTGGAGGTTGGCTACATGGCTGAAGATGACTGAAATGTAGGTAGATGATTCCCAGTGATCCAATGGTGCCCAACCCCTACTCATATATAGGATCTCACTCCTTACTTGTCTAGAGCTTTTGTTGTTGATGTTCTTCTCCTTCTTTCTGTTTAGACATGAGACACAACTGCTAACTGCCAAAGGTCCTGGGCTCTTGTTCAGCTCGCTTCGTACTAAGTAGCATGCTTTCCATGTATGCCTGCATCCCAGTGTGCCAGTGGTCCCTAGGCCTTGCTTTCATGTCTAAGCACTGGCATTGCTTGTCTAGTCCCAGCCTATCCAGCTTTAGCCTGCATTTCGGTCTTCGTGGGCGGTGGGACGGTACTGAAGTAGTTGGCCAGTCAAAGCATGCAGTCTGTGCAGCTCTTAGCTATGGAAAGTCTCTAGGTCTCTTTATGTGTGGTTGTCTCTCAGCCAGCCTCAGCTCTGAGTATCGGTCTCTCTCCCAACACACATTGACAAACTGGTTAGGTGCATGTGGCAGGTGCTGCAGGGTCCAAGGGCTGTGCAGTGATCTATCTCCATGTAATAAAAGGCATGGCAAGGTACTTACGGCCATAACCGCTACAGCGGAATTTGCTGATCGTAGGGTAGCTTCATCCTGTTCAGTGGTCTATAGTGTGAACTACGGCTTCCTGGGGGCCATGCCACATTTAAAAGATTTGTGGGCTTGTCTTGGTGGGTATGTTGTCTTTTTCTGGGCACATTCAAAAGGGCTGGGGCAACTTTCATTCTCCTTGGTCATTGCCGCATACCATCTGAGTATGCCCACCCCAACCTGCTTGAGGGCCATGTGAGATCTTGATTCTATGGGCGTTCACTTCTATCAGGCCCATCCTCTCATACACGATTCATGTTGGCATGCCGTCCAGGTCCCATTTGAAGAGCTTGACACATTGATGCGAGACCTTGTCTTTGAAAGATGGCGGGCAGATGCCTGTGAGGCTGTGGAGGACACGTTGAAGATGATCTCTTTGGTGGATCTGTATGTCCCTTACTTCCCACTGCGTGCTCTGGACCTGCGTGAACTGATAGTAAGAGGCTTGCAACAGAGAGCTGCAGAGCTTCAAAAGCAAAAGCATGTGGCTATGTCTTGGGACACTGATGTGGTGGACTTCCTTCTCAGCAAGGTGGGTGGTGGAAAGTGCTGCACGAAGGGAATCAATATGTACTGGTGGCAACAGTGGCAGTTGGGTTACTTGTGGCCATTCACAGCCCTATGATGCATGTGGACCATGCTTCTTGTGGGATTGCACCCCTCAGTTTGAATAGTATGTTGTTGGGCATCTACCTGAGGTCTTGGTATGAAAACCTGGCTGGAAAAGTTTGAAAAGCTTCCTGAGAGTTCCCCTCCTGAAGTGTGGCTCTTTCCACCGCCATCATCAGCTTGCAGCCGATACTGTTGGGGCTGCTTTTCCTTTATAGGTCTGCTGAGCTTGGACTTTTATTGGATAGTCGATATAGCATTGTTAGCTGCTGTTGAATACCATAACCAACTGAAGCAGAGTGTGCCCTTAGCATGCCATAGTCCATTGACACTTGAAAGTTCAGAGAATAGTTGGTCCCTAGTTTTAAGTTTGTATGAGGGGACTTGCTGGCCTCTCTTGTGCTACTGTGCATTCTTAGGCCCAAGCAAGTTTAGCAAAACAGTACCTTTCAAATGATAAGTCAGCAAATGGTTTGTACTGGATAATTTCTTGCCGTTGTCCTGTAGGTGGAGGTTGGGGGCACTGTTGACGGAGCGAAAGGGGTGGATGCTGTCCTAACGAACTACCTCAGCCGGATCATGAGGAAGGTACCATTATCTAAGGCCGGTGTGACCCTCAAGTTAGGGCTAGAACAACGGAGTGTGCGCGGCTATATGAATCCTTCGGGTTCAGAACATGTTTCAGCAAACTGTACAGCCATAGGCAGTGAGTTCCTGTTGTCGTGTTAGCCTTCATGACATGCCTGTTGATTATCAGATGACCAATTAGATATCCCACTGTGAGGGGCATTCCCTGGAGCCACTGAAGGCTGTTAAAACTACACAATAGCCGTTGGGGACTCGTGCACATAGGATGGGGCTAAGTGGTACAGGACAGAGGACTGGGCTGGAGGGATTGGTGAGGGTAGCCCCGATGTAGCTGTGTGGTATCTGCTATTTTGGGCAGGACAGCAGGCAACCTTGAATGGCACATGCTTAAGATTTAGGTTAGAACAGAGGGCAAATGCTGCATATGGTTTATAGGAGTAACACTCATATGTTCTGGGGACGTCTTTGGCTGGTGTTGCTGTGTGTAGCTAAAATGGCCATATGATTTGGCCTTGTTGTTCTGTCGCCTTGAATATGGGACGTTACCCGGACCACGAGTCCACGAGGGCGTGCTGGTTTGCACTCACCCATATAGATGCCTGTTTTTTTAGGGCTGCCAAGGCACTCTGCCCCAGGACCAGACGTTTAGCGGGACAAACCTGTAACCCAGAGAAAAGCAGGGTGCGTGTCTGAGCAAGGCACTTATTAGTATTTGCATTTCTGCGGTTCTCCTCGCTGCGCACCGGCTCTTACATGAATGCTCGCACTCGTGATACCCAGCAACTTGCTAGACAATCATTACGCCTTCTCCAAACCTTGCTCCACATTGTGGCACAGGTCCTCAAAATCTTTGCAGAATCCGGTCGAATATCTGTCTGTCGCATATCGATATCTTTCCCGCCTATCCGTGATTTGTCCATAATGAGTGAGATTGAACGGTTACCCGTGCACACCTTCGTCCTCCACATTGGCCTCCAAGGCGATGATATTTTTATATTTTGGAATTTTCTCTCTAGGTGGGCCAGTGGGTCAGTTTTTTTTTTTGAATTTACAAGACCAAAAGGTACATAGATACTTTGGGAGTTCACAGCTGGGAACCTCCTGGAACCAGCCGTTTTGCTCAACACCAGAGATGAGCAACACACGTTATCACAGCCTACCAGGGGTCAATTCTGGCAGTGTGCTCTCCAGGGTTCTCTAGGTGGGCCCGTGCGCCATTTTTACCGCACTGGTTGTCTAGGGGTTTTCCGTTCTGATTAGGTGGTCCTAGTGTCTGAGTTGTAGGGTGTGTTTCTGCATTCGCCCGTGTGGTTGTTTCAGGTATGCATGTCTTATGAGCACTCTCTGTATGTTGTTGCATCTCTGCCCTCATAGCTTTAATGCGTGGCCTTAGCATGTCTTCGCCTCGCTGTCCCTGTCCTGTATTCTGTATGTATCTTAGTGTGGAGGCATGTTTGAGCCCCTCCTTGCCATTTGCCGTGTTTGCCCTGCGTCTGGTAGGCTGTGATAACGTGTGTTGCTCATCTCTGGTGTTGAGCATAACGGCTGGTTCCGGGAGGTTCCCAGCTGTGAACTCCCAAAGTATCTATGTACCTTTTGGTCTTGTAAAATCCCAAAAAAAAATCACAGCCTACCAGACGCAGGGCAAACACGGCAAATGGCAAGGAGGGGCTCAAACATGCCTCCACACTAAGATAAAGACAGAATAGAGGACAGGGACAGCGAGGCGGAGACAGGCTAAAGCCACGCATTAAAGCTATGAGGGCAGAGAGATGCAACAACATACAGAGAGGTCTTTTTTTTTGGAATTTACAAGACCAAAAGGTACATAGATACTTTGGATCCGCTCCTTGATGCAGCAGGACTGGCTGCGTGTGGAGGGGGATGTTCGTCAGCTGGGCGGGGTCTGCCCCTCATGGTTTCGGGGTCGGGATCCCTCCTTGCCTCTGCAACGGTTCCAATCATGGTGGTGCGCGGAAGATGTGCTTGCCTCCACTCAGCTTGTTGTGGGCGGCCAACCTCGGATGGTCTTAAAGCTCTCAAGGTTCTCGGTGCCAGGTCTGCCACTTTAAGGGTAGTCAGGGGTTTGGGGGTCTGCACAACT